>JAAGKR010000519.1:0-60802 GCA_011419295.1 Clarias macrocephalus | reverse complement strand
ACACACACACACACACACACACACACACACACACACACACACACACACACACACACACACACACACACACACACACACACACACACCAGTTGCCATGAAACAGATAGGAAACAAAATTATTTTTCAGTATTATATAGAATTTTACAGTAAACTTTTAAGCAATAACAGCAGTGAATTACAGGATAGCTAATTTAAGAATGCTTTAAAAAATTCTCCCTACATCGACATCTGCAAATTAACGGACCATTGTCACTCCATGGAAACTGAAGCCAAACGATGACATGAATGAATTCCAGAAAGAATGAATGTTAAAAAACATTCCCACCCTTATGCTGTCATTACCATCAGACATAAAAGCAAATGGGTCAAAAGAATTGTCTTTTTAAACACGAGTTCTAAAAGTAAGGTATAATCGTTAACTGCATTGCACATGTAGCAAGAATGTGAAACTATCAGTGAATTTATCCGCACAATGTTATATAAAATGGGTAAAACAGTTGACAAAAACAAGTCAATAAATACTATAACCCAAAGAAATGAAAAGAATCACCATTTTGTACCTCAAACCTACTGAATATTTCATTATAATGCTTAATTCAATTTTCATAAAATAAAATAAATAAATAAATAAATAAAAATAAAAACTTCAAACAATAAATTTTTTAGGGACTGAATCCATTGCTAGGAAGTTAAGGTAAGACTACATCACTTATTTTAGTTTTTCTGATGTTTTGTAATAGTATATTAAGTGTGTGAAATCACTAGACCTTTTCTATGATAATAAAAACATTGGTTTAGTGAAGCACTGAAATTCAGACAGTTGAATCAAACCGAGCTGAGCTAGTTGTGGCACACAAAGTTAAAATCCTAATTTGGCTTCAAGCTAATTTAATGCATTCAATGCATTAAATTTAATGCATTGTCTTGTACTAAGACAATTAAGACAAAACAGAATACTGAAAGTATAGTTCTATGATCTAGGATAGAATTAAACAAGGAAAAATAATAATTCAGAAATAAGTATTTTGTGAAACTAGTGATTATAAGGAAAACAAGAGACAATAAAACCTTCAACTATTAGCAATAAAATAGGAAACTAATTTAATCTAGAAAAAAATATAAAAGGAAACTACATAAGGCTATTAGGGCTGTTTAAACGTTACATAAATCTTTGAGCCAACAAATCTAGGGAAACTAAACAGCTTACTGAATACTGTTACAGAATACTGCACTTTGTGGCTGTAGTCACTAGAAAACAAGTAACCCAGGGGAATTAGATCTAAAAGAGAGGAAAACTAGAAGAAGAACATTTACTAGGTAAGGAAACTATGAGAAGTAGCATAGGAAGCTACAGGAACTGGAAACTGGGAAAGAAAATAAAACTAAACAACAGCAACAACAACAACAACAACAACAACAACAACAACAAAACAACAACAACAAAAATAAAACCAATTAACCAAGCAAAAACAACACCAAAATGACAAAAAGAAAATTCTGGTTATCTGGTTACATGTTGCAAGTTCTGATATTAATTGGAGAAAATTGGTGAACTAGAAACAAACAAACAAAAAATACTATGGAAACTAGAGTTTCTCAATGGAAGATAGTAGTGTATAGCTACGAGGACTAGAAATTTGTTGACAACATAAATATAAAATCCAAAAAGTATGATCTATTGAACCAAAGGTTAGTTATGAGCTAAAAAACACCCCTAAACAAGGGAAATTTACAGACAAGAATTTTTGACTTCTACTATAGACTATAAATTATAGACTTCTACAGGATAGTCTACACCTAAAATACAGTATATCGTTTTTTGAACAGTTAATATATAGAGAGATGTTTCTGCTACTTAAGCCTTCATAAAGCCTTCATAATGGCTCTAATCTGAGGTGCTCTTAATTGGTGATTTCTGAGGTTGATAGCTCAAAATGAACTTTAAATGTAGTAAGTCTTGGTCTTGCTTTCCTGGGATGGTCTTCATGGGAGCCAGTTACATTATGGTGCTTGATGGGTTTTGCAAATGCAAATTCTCGAAAGAACTATTCCAGAACAGTTGACCTTCATGTATTAAAATAGAAGTGAAGAAATGAAAAAAATACAGTATATCACATAATATGACTATTTGACACCTCCAAAGTAAAGATCTTCTCTCTAATCAAACCCCCTCCCTTTCATGGAATCTACTTCATCTAATGAACATATCAAGTAAGATGGTACAAGGTGACTGTAAAATCATTTCTCTTGTGCTGACTTACAGATCTCTCCATCCTGCTGTGAATAAGCTTTAATAAGTTTACACACTCCTGATCCCTGCTGTCACCGCTTTCCCTCAGTGTTTGAGCCGACTTCATCAAACGCTCACTCAGCTGTGCTTCTCTTTAACTTTTTTCTCGTAAAAAAACAGAGCTTTGCTCAACATCATAAATGTCATTTTCCACCTACGTAACTGCACTTGGACCAACAGTGTACTGGACTCAGTTCTTAACCTTGCTGTTCCGGGTCCACATGACCCATTTTAAATGTGCCCTGAGAACGAAATGATACAAGAAGCATATTTTTATAAAAAACTTTGTGGATACTTTTTCTCAGCATTACGTCTTACATTACTAAGATGAACAAAGTAAAAGTATGAAAAAAAACTATTTTGAATTAAAATGTCTGGATTCACATTATCAGGAACCTTTCCTAACGTTTGGAGGACCTGTGGGAGAGAGTGCAGGAGAAAGGGATTATGGGAATTTGCTAAATGACACCAAAGCTTAGAACAGTTAAACAGGCTTGGACAGGTGGAACTGTTGAGCCAGTTTCCAATACAGAAAACACAACAAAATGGGATTAACAACAGGAAATGAAACCCTTTCAGTTCTACATTAATTTCTAAACTTATGAAAGTGTTTGTTTTAATCTTTTCAAAATACACTTATTGACATAAGGCTTGTACCGATGCTCATTAATGCAGTCATCCAATCAGCCAATCTGGCAGCAGTGCAATTCCTAAAATAATGCATATACAGGTCAAAAGTTTAATTTAGCATTCTCATCAGCTATCAGAATCAGTAAATATAATCTCAGTGAATGATGCCGCCATGGTTGTTTGTGCCAGCTGGGCTGAATTCATCTTTATTATTAATTAATTTTAAATCCACTCACAACAGTCTCAAAATTTGACACACAAAAAGTGCATCAAACAAGAAAACATCATGTATCAGAAACACCTTAATAATGAACAAACAGACCTCTGGTAACGCAAAAAACTACTATTTGCAACCATGGTGATCATCTCCAACTCTACTCACAACACTATCTGAGGCCCCATCACACTTAGACAAAGACAATTAAGTGTCCAAAAAATATTGAAGACTGTAGTGGGAATGGGGCCAAAAGAGAAAATATGCATTTATGATCTTGATTATTATGATCACTTGCTCACCAGATGTTTATTACATTCTTATATTGTCATTGTGTCCAGTGGGTTGGTATGTAAATACTGCAACAAGTTCAATATCACATAGACATATTAATGCAGTCTTCAGCATAGCATGGACCTTCTGTACCATGATTAACACAAAAGTCTGAAAGGGAGGTTGTGAGAACTACATTGACAGAGCAACATCCCAATGACATCCCAATAACAACTCAGTTAGAAAGGCATCCAATCTTTCCCATCTATGCCATGTTTGTAATACATCAATAAAGTCCCTAAGATGTGGTAATTATGCAGTGAACTTGTCAATGCCATTGGTAATATGTCTTTATTAAGTTCTTCCTGTAACTTGCTTCAACCAAGTCGATTTTACTGACCTATTGGAAACGTGGCTCTGGCTGTGAGCAGAAACAAAAGAGACTATGGTACCTCAAATAACCACTCTTAACAATCATGGTGAGCAGAAAAGCATCTCAGAACACACAACATACAGTATCCAAACCATAATGGGAGTACTCTACAAGATCAGGTTCACCACTTTGGGTTCCACTTCTGTCATCTAAGAAAGAACAAGACCATTGTGAGATGTGGTACGGGTGATGTGCGATGGGGAGGTTTCAACAAACAGTTGTAAAAATAACTGTAGCAGGTAATCCACAGATATCTTATTTCAGACATAACCCACTGTCTATAATTAGTACTAAATATGTAGTGCATGAAGTGAAAAATCAGTTCAAGCCAGGATTTTTGGATCATGTTAAAAAAATATTTATGTGTTTCAAGATGCAACAGACAGCATTTTATTGACTCTAGCATTCAGGTACAGTATGAAGTAAGATGCAGTGATGAAATGTGTTATGATAGGTGATAAGAAATCGGCTTTGTCTATGCTTGCTGAAATCGCTATATCCCTGAAATAGGAGCCAATCCTAAGGCAGGACTTAAAGGCAGCTTAGTTAAGCAACTTGTCAGTGAGAAATGGAAGCAAATTGGGGAAACAGCAAGCTCCCAGCAGAGCACAGTAAATGTGCACTGATAGCACTGTAACACTCACTTCACATGCATGTGTTGGTCTGAAAGCAGTGAAAGGCATGGCACTTCCAATGGATGTGGTACAATTCACTGTAGATGTCGATGCTGTTGTGGTAAACAGTGGAAAGAATTTGTGGGTTTTGAGTGTATTACTAAAACTAAGGTAAAGAGCGATATTTAAGTCTTATTATTGCCTTTATAAAATGATTTCTCTATGATTATTATTATTATTATTATTATTATTATTATTATTATTATTATACAACATAATGAACTGAAAGACGGAGAGAAGTTCAGACAACAACCATTGTATCTATTGTTGAGAGTGGCAGTTCAGAGTGATTATTCTAGTGAAAAGTCAAGCCAGATTCAAAATCAAGCTCAAGAAGTAGATTTTAATACCAATGACACTATATACAGAATGGTTATTTAAATGTTATTTTTATTCTGTGCTCTCTCACATGAAAAAACAAAAACAAAACAAACAAACATGCCCATTATTTGAAGGATAAGCTTAACAGAAATAAATACAATACTGTGCAAAAGTCTTTCACATGTACAAATTTTGCTATATATGTTTATCATGTCTGCATTACTATGTACAAAATCATTCACTATTTCCACAGAACTTAAAAAAATATCATTATAGAAATATATTTGCATGCCTTCAAAGAAAGTAATATTACATTACAAACCATTTTTCAGATGGAAACAAACACAAACAAACAAAAGCGAATATAAGCTCCTGGGTTTTGCAGGTAAATAGGAATGATCAAGTGTGACAAAAATTCCAGAAGTGTTTTGGTCTATTCTCCAGCACACTCAGTAAAACCTAACAGCTGTTTTACTTACAGTAGTGTGAAAAAATGTCATGAGAAAAAAAATGCTTTTGAAAACATTTCTATATAAAAGAAACGTCTATAAACAGCACTAAAAAGTAATAAATTAAATAAAGTCATTATTTGGTGTGAATGTCTTTGCTTGAAACTTATTCGTAGTAGTGTTGTGCGGTTTTATTAGTAAAACAACTAGGACGTTTTACTGAGAGTGCAGGAGAATATTCCAGAGTTGTTTTTTTTCTATTTTCATACAAAACCCAGCCTACATTAGCTTTATGAATTAATTAATTCATTGATTTATTTATTTTTAATCAGAAAACTGGTCTGTCATGTACTATGTTGCTTTCTTTACATTCATGGCAATATTCTTCTTTAATGTTATTTACACATTATTTATTAAGGTATGTTTAGAAATATTGAACGGTTTTGTACATAATGCAGACATAATAAACATATAACAAAATACTAAACATATATTTGTACTAAAGATACTGAATGATGGTGTCTGAGACTTTTGCACAGCACTTAATATTCAATTATTTCCTCAAGCTAAGCAAGATGCTGTCTCTGTCAATCTCCAGGAATCTTGGCCTCAAATGACATTCCGTAATTTTCAGCTTGACAACTTGTTCTTACATAACACATTGGTAGTGGGTTTAATACTCGAGTCATGTGCTAAAAGAAAAATCAAAACCAGAATAGGGTGTAACATGCATTATAAGCTCCAACACAGCAAATGGAAATCCCTAAAAGTTTTTGCTTGCTTTAGCATAAACTACGCTCATGAACGGAGCATTAACGTGTCCAGAAGTATGTCATTATGCATCTGGCTTTTTCATGGCTGTGTTTGAGTGAATCTAATGATTATTGGATCAATCCTAATAAAAACAATCTTCATTAATAGCCAACTTCTTTTGACTTCACAGAACTACATAATAATTGCATTAAGCCAGAGAATAACTTGGACAGTTGGGGGAAAGATTGTGTTATGCAAAAGTCTAACTCTGACTCGAAACAGCCTTGTAGAATGGTCTGCACTAAAAATATTGCACACTTGTTCTCCTCCAGGCTGTTCGAGAGACATAATTCACTCACTCTTGTTTACCATATATAATGCTAGGGTGTGTTGCTGTTGGATGCCAAGTTTTTAACTAGGTTAGATCTATAACAGCTGAACTTCCCTGCTTCCATTTCCTTGTGTGTGTATGTGTACAGTATGTGTGTGTGTGTGTGTGTGTGTGTGGGGGGGGGGGGGTATGGGGGGGGGTGAGAGAGAGAGTGGGGCGGGGTGAACAACACTTGGATTATGTGAGTGTGGAATGCTATTCATTTTATGGGACAGTGAAGATGCTGATGCAAACAATTTTTCTCTTCAGCCTGAGTGTGAAGTGTGTAAGCTATTTCTATTTCTTAAAGTGACTTGATTCATGGCATGAAGTTTAAAAATAACCAGGACTCAACAACTGTTTAAAAACCAACACAATCTGTAGAATTAGTTCCTTTAGAATGAAAAAAGCTAAAAAAAACACAACTACAATGTAATGAAGCTAATATTGCTAGGACGTAAGAAAAGTTTTAGCTTCTACTTTAGTACACGGTACAATACATTATTATTTCTGAGTAACAGTTCATTAAAGCTTCATTAAAGCCTCATGGAAATGGGAAAAGGTTTAGTTTAACCCTACAACACTTCATAAACTAATATTACCTCTGACATCAGGCTAAATATGCTAACCTGCTAGTGTTCACCTTACTAGCCACTATCTTTAGCGGAAATTAAAAAATCACTCTTCTTTAATAAATGTATGGTTTCTTTGATAATCTGCCGTGTATAATAAACCAAGCAACTGAAACACGTCTTGACTCTTCAATTTTTCAATAGCTGTAGAAGTAATAACTTTTAAAGCCCGATTTTGCTGTATGAGCTATCGCATCATGCAACTTACATTACAGCAAATAAATTATTTAAAAATAAATAATCGCTTTTTTATCTGTGCAAGTACAGTATGTAAACAGTGCAGAAGGTATACACGGTTTAATCTGCTCTCACAGCTTGACCTCTCTATAAATAGAGCAGAGCGTGGAAATACTCACAGCCGAGTTTCAGTTACACCACCTGCAACTTTTTATAGGTCAGAAAACTTCCTGTTGCCATGGCTACAGTGAAGGTTTTGGATGTCATACAGGTAAAACCCGTCCGGCCAATTAGAGCCCATTTACCTGAACAGAATGAGTGGGGGAGGGAAGTTTGAGGGAACAAATGAGGTAATTTGGGGGTTTTGTTCATTCATTCATTCCCCTGCACCTGAGACGGTTTGGCCTGAAAACAATGGCGTATTCATTCAGTTTGGCTTTTCATTGGAATTTCAACATATAATAAGCATTTATTTGTCCTTTTACAAACATTTTATGTTCTGATGTTCACCCACTATTGTTAGTAGACTCCTCCCTCTTTCCTTTTCCCCCTTCAGACTGCAGACATGTTATTTTTCACACTTTGCCAAGTCACGTTGTGCACTTGTTATTGGGTTGGAACCACAAAATGTACCACTTTTATACCTTTAGTACAAGAGGTGTTCAAGTCGAACCGGGACTGAGAATAAGATCCTGTTCGAAGTGGCTCAGAGCCCACTTCATCAAGTGGAACCTGTGATCATTGAAAATCAATGGTTAACTTTCCAGAGAGACGCATCTGTCTGACCTCACTTCAAGCCATTTCCACATGTTTGTTAATAAGTTGATCATCATGGTGCAAAATTTGCATCTTCAGTGGTACCAAGTATCTTATCACAGTGGTGTGATTTTTGGTCCAAAATAATGCACATTATTGTCTTAAAGGGGTGGAGGAGGGTTGGGGGGGTAAACATGTCCTTTAGACGTAACTTGTACAATGTGTAATGGCATACAATAAAATAATAATAATAACAACAACAGAAACTCAAATAGAGTTCTACACTACAATGGGTGTGATGCGGTTATCAAGGAAACCTCCCACTATCCATTAGCAGTGATTAAAAAGCTTATAACTAAAGTGGACTCAATTTGACTCACTTCTACATGATATACGATACTGGAACTTTCTCCATCCCAATTTACCATCATGAACCAATCACATGATGACGATGCAATTTCCAAAATTACGCGTTAGCGGAAACTCAATCTCACTGAAGAGGCTTGAATAATTAATACGTTATTGACGAGGCCTGCATGGACATTTGTCTCTTTAGGCACATTTGCTACTGTATATACAAAGGAAGAGTTGCTTAACAAAAAAACAAAACAGCAAAGATTTTTTAAATGCTTTCATTAAAAACTATTTGTACTGTTATGTACAGTACATTATACAGTATATAATCTGTTCTATTGAACTGTACTACAGTATGTTAGGGAGAGTTTAAACACCGGTTTAAACATACCTTAGAAGGAATTCACACATAGCAACAAGGTGAACTATACGGACAGTATTATTTTAATGTCCAGAATCACAAATAGGTGATTTGCACATGTTCGCAACCTGTGTACTCATCACAGGACGTAATAGGAGGTAGTGAATCAAAAGCAAGGAAGAAGGAAATAAAATGGCTCTAGGTTACTGAAGCCCCAGTTCCACCAGGCTGCCTTGGTGGGGTCTTGATCAAGGTGATGAACCCTGTCTGCTCCAGGGGTGCCTTATCATGGCTGACCCTGTGCTCTGTCCGCAGCTTCATAACTGGAATATTTTAAGAAATATTTTTACTGTGCAATATGTATAGGTGACAAATAAAGGCTTAACTTATAAATACAGTGGTACCTTGCATACGAACGCCCCATATTGCAAATGTTCACCTTTAAGAAGTAAAATTTAGCAAGAAATTTGACTCAGCATGCAAAGCATTTGTGGCATATGAGTGACTGAGTCACATATTTTTGTGTTTTTTATTTCATTTTTGCATTTCGTGCAAGATTTAGTAAAGACACAGCACCTTGGATCCCAAGAATGTAAGCAAGGATGGGACCAAGAAGAAAAGGGGAACCGCTTTTCTCATTTTGTTTTTAAAGCATCCGGTGCCAGGAGGAATCATAAATTAAGGTTAATCAAGGTTTAATGTCTATTTCTTTTTATATTTTACTTAATTTATGATTGTTTTTATATGCAAAAATATAATTGTAGTGTTTTTATACGTTATATTTATTTATAAAGCCACAACAAATCAATAGTTTTTCACATCATTTCTATAAAACCAATGTTATGAACAATTTATGTATCTCTATTTTCAGTACCAGTTCTTTGCCCCTTACTATTTCTGATGCTTGGCATAACATCATTCAACTTTATCTCATTCTCTTATTGCAGCCCTATACAACTTAGTTGTGAATTATCTTACAGATAATCATGCAGCAGTCCCATGAACTGCTGTGGAAACAATAACACATAACATAAAGTTCGTTCAGCCATCAAGACAAAACACATTTTATGTCTTGTAATCAGTTAGCATTTAGCTATTAGCTAGGTTTTTGGCTTATAATTCCTTAGCTAGAGTATTATGGAAATTTAAGTCCTATCAGTCACTAGTTTGCCCTGCAGGCATGTGTTTTTATCTCTGACCTCCATCACTGTTCTCTTAATAAATGGCACCTTGTACAAAAGCAAAAGGCAACGAATTGAAAAATGTTTATCGGACTTCGTGCATTATTAATGACCCCTACTTGCTCACATCATCCGCTGATGAATAATTAAAATTAATCTCGTTATGGGAGATTTCATTATGGGACAATTTAATTAAATGAAAGCCCAAAGACCTCAAAGGCCGTGAAGATCACGCTAATGGAGCGAGAGGACGCTCAGGCCGAGGTTAATGCACGCGCAGCCATACATTATTTAATACGGCTCCTTCTAAGTAAAGACAGATCAATGATCACTTGTCATCTCGCCAGTGTGCTGAAAGCATTTATGTTAAAAAAAAAAGGGAAAAGTTGGCACTGATGAAATGTCAGTGCCTAGTCAGTTTGATAATAATAATAATAATAATAATAATAATAATAATAATAATAATAATAAATGAATGACTAGAATATTATACAAAGTTGAAAGTTCATACAAATGCTTTTTAAGGTAATTCTGTTATCAACACCTCTATAATAGTAACTGTGTCACTATTTCTAGTTCTTCAGAGTATACTTTTTTCATTTTAGGGTTATTGAAATGACCTTTATTAAAACAAAAGGGGAAAAAAATGGCAAATTCTACATCTGCATTTCATGGACACACTACAAATAGAAGATCAGTTGTGTTAGATAAACATTAAAATGTATAAATTCTTCAATTTCTCCTTTTATTTCTTTGATGTCTAACCCATTTAGGGTCTAGGTTACCTAGAAGTCTATAAAACCAAGTCTTCCTCGAAGCCATGGAAATGTAGTAGTCCAAGGGGTTTATGAATCTAAAGATGTATTGAATTCAGGGTTAAGAATGATGAGACTGATGGGATCTTGGGAATCTAGGTCTCTTGAAAGTGTGTAAGGAATCTAGTAGTCCCAGAAAAGCTGGGACTAGGTAATCTATGACTAGGTAAGCTAGGTTTCCTAAGAATTGTGTGAATCTAAGACAGTGGTTCTCAATTCAGTCTTCTCAGTTCCCAGCACCCCCGATGTAACAAATCCACTAATTAACAGCCCTTAGATTGGGTAATGGGTGTGATGGAGCAAAGAAGACACTTAAATGTACACGACAGGGGCTCCACCAGGACCAGGATTGAGAACCACTGGTGTAGGGGTATAGGAAAAGTGGGTTTCCTGGAAGTCATAGAAGTCATTCAGGGATACCAGGCTTTTTGGAAATCTAGAGGTTTAGGGAGTCTACGTGTTAAGGGAATCTAGGTTTAGAGAATCCTCTTCTCAAGGCTGCTTTGCATTATGGATATGCACTGTGTAAATGATGATCTAAATAAAATCATGACTGAATTCCAAAACAGATGGCACTGTAATGGATTCTTCATGTCAGATTGTACGAGAAAGATTCTGTAGTGACAGCCATTAGAGAGACTTACTATCTGAGCTCATGAAAAAAAGCTGGGTTGCATAAACAGAAACAGTCTTCAAAAATGGATAGGATTTCTGTCCATTAGTGTTCTTTTGTTTATGTTTTAGTACTGCTACTACTGTACCTGATTGTAATTGTTCCATGAGTTTGGTGTCATCCAGTGGCATCTTCCTATTGGTGGCTTTTGGACAAGTGTCTTAGGAGCAGTCACGTTTTATGAACAAACCTTCAGATGCTGCCGAAATTCTGTCTTTAGATCATGTCACAATATCTATTCCATCTGTAAGTGTGTTTGTTTAATGCTTTAAGTGTCATTTCCTGTATTCGGAGGGTGTGATCTAAAATCACATAAAAAAAAAAAACTTTTTTAATTAGACTTTTCTTCTGGGAAAATTTCTTAGGCTGATTGGCATTGATGAAGCACTTCAACCATAGTCTGATGATGAGACTTTTAGTCACAGTAAAATATTTGAATGGTGCAAATGTTTTAAAGAAGGAACTCGGGTGGGAGTTATTGCCACATCCCCTATGTAGTCCTGACTTCACTCCAAGCCATTTCTACAAGTTTGTATATTAAAGGAGTTCCTGGGAGGCCAGCGTTTCAGAAGTGAAGCAGGCAGTTCAAAAATAATGATTAAACTTTTTACCTTGATGGTATCGAAGCACAAGTGAAAGACTGGGATAAGTGCATTAGCGAAGCAGGGGACTATATAGAGAAATAAAGGTAGTTTTTACTCTCATACTGTAACTGGCTTGTGGTATTCTGCACAATCAAAAGTCTTGATTTCACTTTGAACATCCATAGTATTTGTGATTCTCACCTCAGCAATCTTTTCATGATGCTTTTGTAAATTGTATAGCATAAAGCAGCAGTTACTGGAAGTTCTGGATGTTCTCGAGGTCTCCAGTAAGTGTAGGCCTGCTGGAAATACTGAAAATCTATATGGTTAAATCTAGTGTTCTAAATAATCTAGGACAGAAAGAACAGAGCCTATCGAAGTTGGCTGTGGAATGAATACTTTTGCACCCTGGTTGAAAGTTCCTCCATGAGAATCTCGGAGGAGAAAAACTTTGTCTATCGGATGCGAAAAAAAAAATCGAAATGATATCACAGCCTTGTGGGAGCCATTAGGAAGCTTTCTTTGTGCTGGAGCCTTTTTGTGTGTCTTGTCTTCAGAAGCACTTAAGTATTCCTCCGAGTCTCTGATCCACATCTAATGTGCTTCTGAAGGCACTCAGCTATCGAGTGTGTTAAAGGTTCTTCACACACTCACCGTAACCAGATTAGACCGTAACACAGGTGGGTTTAAGAAGACTCAGAGTGAGGAATGTTGGAGAAATATTTGACTGTATGAGAATGATAAACTGGAACAGATAGCATTACTATGTGAAAAATATTACATATTTATTTGAAACTGACACAGGGCTGGCACTGCTTAAGATAGTATTGTGTAAGTGGTGCTTTTTTACTGTGTAGTATAAAAATAGCAAAAACAAACAAATAAAAAGTTGTTTTATGAACCCACACTAATTAAATTTCATAATGGATGCTGCGAGCACATTAAACTGAAACGTTAAATATGTTTTTGGCATTATATAATAAGGACGCCTTAAAACTTAAACTCTTAAAGTCTTAAACTAAAAAAAAAACCCTCTACATAATGCAAACTAACATATATTGATCAACATTAAATTAATGAAAAACATATTTTAATTAATATATCTATCCAATAATTAAAAATAAATCCATATCAAAAACGCTGAAATAAAATACACAATTTTTTAAAACAATGGAGCTTGATTTTCTTCTTTAGTCCAGAATTTGTCAATGTTGCTTTGATTTTATTTATTGATGATATAAACATTATGCTGGGTATTTATTTATGACGAAAACAGTTAATACATGGGCTAGTTCCTTTCTTAATAGTAATTATTATGTATAATTACTGAACAAGAGGATTTGTTCATCTTAACCAGTGCCTTAAAAACACTATGGTAAGCAATAAATCATCATGCAGTCGACTGTTTTAGGAAAATAATCAACAATGAGGTGGTGTAAATTTAGTTGGTTAATATTACTACTTAGGTTGTAGCAGCCACACTCTGTCAGATAGGCCTCTTGCTTTTCTTTTTTTTTTTTATCCTTTAAGTTGAATACCACATTACTGAATAACCAGAAATCAACAGAAATCACTAGAAAGACTGTTAAATATCTAAAGAAATTAATCACATTACATTATGAGTATATATATTGTTTTTAAAGCTTGCAAGACAAGTTATGTTTTGCATAAAAAGCGACCAGGCTATAAGGTGATACATCTGCATGTGCAGTCTTCGTACAGAAACTTGCCAACTTCCTTGAGCTGAATATGAAGTATTGTGAATCCCATTAAGCGAATAATGCGTATGCAGACGTGACCGCCCATTTTAAAATAGGAAGTCACTACCATAAACATTAGCATTTTGCGCAAACAATGTGAGTAATTTGTTTATCCTGATAATAAGCCTGAGATGGCACACAATGAAAGAAAGCCTTTCGGTTTTAAAATGAATAAAAATTGATTGCGTCCCAATAAAAAACGAATTGGCAGAGTGTTAACTGGATTCCGCTCAAACGTCTGTAGGAGTCCCTGGTCGCTTTATTGTGCGTTAATGCAATAGAGCACACTTAGCAATAAATGCATCTTTCTGATGAGCTCTGAGAGGTTTTCCAAAATGGCCTTGATGAAATTGTCCAAATCGGATTAGGCTAAGCTGCTAATGACTCCTAAAACAAAGGAAAATCTCCAAATAAAATTAGCCGAGCCTCTTGTTCTCTAAATAAATCATATGTAAATTACTGTCAGAGGAAAAAAGATGCCTGCCTGCAGGGTAAGTGCTTTATTATCTCAATGGAGCTCTAATAAGGACGAGCTTCCAAGATGATTAAAAATAAAATAAATCAAAAGGAAAGTGCTTTAGCTTGGTGGAGTGGAATCTTAACTCCAGTGAAGACTTTTTATTTATACGTCTATATTTTTAATCTCAGGGCTCGTTCCTGGCTGCGGTTTCGTTTATATAAGGCTGTGTGATTCAGAGGCTCACTGTCTTCATTTATTCCAGTTATTTATACATTCTAAGGTGAACATTTGACCGAAAAATCCAGTGGATGTAGCCGGCATGCAAACTACTTTTGGAATTCAGATAAAAAATACAACATAGATATACAACAATTGCGCATTCACGAAGCTGGACAAACAGGGTTTGCTAAGCAGCTTAAACATCGCGCAGGACAAACATTGAGACATCAGTTGCTTAGTAGCTACTGTATAAGCAAACATTTGTATGGTTCTCCCATTCAACCAACACATTTATTTTTGTTATCGAATCCTGTTTCAACTGCTTCATGACTTATTGGGCGAGCACTGCTGCTCAACTACTAACCCAAGCTTCATTTCGCTTCATCATTTATTCATTTGCTAATTGTGCTAATTTGTGAGAGTGATCATAGCAGAAGTAATCAATATGCAGAAAGTGCTTAGTTTTGTGGTCTCAATGAATGCCTAAGGACACAAGTTTCTCTAAAAAAAAAACTTCTTTTACACATTTTAGGTCATTCTTAATAGTCAAAATTAAATATATAAAAAAGATGTTTAGAGAAAAAATAAGATGACAGCTGAAATTTTTGCTACTTCACAGGTTCTAGAATTTAAATATTATTAATTTAAATATTTTGTATGTAAGCTACCTAGATACAATAATGATCATTATTAACCAGAAGCCATTTACAGTATGTCATTGAAACTCTGCAAATCTCAGTTAGTGCTACTTTGGTTGTCTGTCATGAAGAGTAGTTTTAGTATTATGCTTCCCAAATTATATTGTCATTCCTCCAATCCATTACATCCTATCCAAAATATGCATCATAACCCTAAATCTTGGTATGCTTTCTTTCTTTTATGCTAGTCATTACGAAACTCTGATAACACTGTCCTATTACTCTGTTCAACTAACTGAAAAAATAAAACTAATGTTATTAACATGTCATACGATATGTCTGCCATTAAGTGTTAAACGGTGAAAACAGCCATCATTTTAGATATAGAAGGACAATGTTTGGTCATTATAATGTTCTGGGTCTGTTGCTAACAGCGTTACTATAGTACATTGTTCTGTGTAGCTACAGTATAGAAAAAATATTATGTCAGTTTAATCGTAACAGGGTTACAATTAAAATGGCATTAAAGTATCCACTGTTTGTCATTAGAACCATTAGAGCTTCCTTCAATTTAGCTATAGACACAAATGTCATTACTGTGTCAAGTGTCTATAATAGACTGGTTAGGAGAGTTAAAATGGCTTACTTCTCTTTAACCATGAAAATATGTCATTATTATGTCATGGGTCTGATTCTTAGTGTTAAAAGGGTTTAAAAAAAGGTCTTGCGTTATTTTAGCTATAGAAGTAAAATGTTATCATAGTGTTTTGTGGCTGTTGTTAAGTGTTAAGATTATACAAAAGATTTGCTTTATTGTATCATTTAAAAATGGCATTATAGTATCCTTTGTTTGTCATTAGAGCCATTAGAGCTTCCTTGAATTTAGTTATAAACACAAATGTCATTACTGTGTTATGTATCTATAATAGCCTGGTTAGGAGAGTTAAAATGGCTTACTTCTCTTTAACCATAAAAACAAATGGTATTATTCTGTCATGGGTCTGTTAGACAGTGTCAATATAGTAAATGTCATTGCTGTGTTGTGTTTGCTATATTGTTAGCTAGAAAAATTATGTCATTATTGTGTGATACAGCTACCATTAAGTGTTAAATTGTAAAAAAAAAAAAAAAAGGCCTTGCTTTATTTTAGCTTTAGAAAGCAAATGTAATTTTAATGCTCTGTGATTATTGTTATAGTGTTACTATAGGCAAATGGCCTGCTTATGGGAAATAACAATAGAAATAAAATGTCAGTAATAGTTGTAATAGGAAAAGACTTGTTTTATTTTTCATAAGAAAAAAAAATGGCATTATAGGATCCTTTGTTTTTCTATTAGAGCCAATATAACTTACTTTGGTTTAGATATAGACACAAATGTCATTATTGTGTCATGTGTCTTTAATGGACAGGTTTGGAGAGTTAAAATGGTTTATCTATACAAATCAATGGCATTATTTTGTCATGGGTCTGTAATAGAGTCATTGTTGGGTCATTTACCTGCCACAGTGGTAAGATGGTTTAAACGAGTCTGCTTCACTTTACATACATACTTTACATTGGGGTTAATGTTTACGTTATACAATAATATCAGTGTTGCATTAGGTGTCCGTTCAAGTGGTAAAAATGAGTTTCACATTTTTACATTACATGTTCTTGACGTCGCGTGATAACGTAAGATGTTAGATCCTCATCGTTATAACAGGTATCAAAGTATGCAAATGCACATATGGACACATGAGCAGAAATGAGCAGCTTAGCTGTCATGGCATCAAGCATTATGACACCTATAAAAACATTTACAGCTAAAAGTAACAAAAAGTAACAGAAACATTATAGTAGTGTACGTCAACTGCTATGACAACTTACGACAGCACGTAACATCAGGCATGACAGGTGTATGACATGGTTATGTCATGTAAGTGTCATTACCAGTGCTGACATATGACATTCTTGACACATGATTTGAATTCTTTTTGGATCCTTCTGCTCATCTGAGTGTTTTCACTACCTTATGTATGAAATGACAATATATATATATATATTTGTTTTTTTTTGAAAGTTGGTTTCTTCATGTCAAGACCGTCATACTTGTGCCTAAACTGATGCCGAGATGTCATGCTATATCCGAATACCAGCTGCACACCGCTGTTTAACATTTCCATTCCTCATTTCCAGATATGACATGAGATATAATTCAGGATCATTTAGATACAAGTCTTTAATTGGGCTGAAGGAGCTGAGCAGCAGATTAGCATGATAGAAAGTTCACACCGTGACAAAAGTAGCTGTTGCCCTGCAGAGCCAGACACGCTGGTGCCTTTCGCCGTCTGTTGGTGAGAACTAAATATATTTTCTGCATTCTGAATGGCATTCCGCTCCAAAAGCATTCAGGGCCAGAAGTTAAGAGTGTATGAACATAAATAGCTTTCTCATCCTATGCCTTTGACCAAAGGGACAACTTTGGAAAAAAAAAATTAAGGAGCCATCCAAATCAAGACTAATCCAATAAAAGGTGATTTCAAACCATTTATTAGTGAACATTCTAGTCATATATATTGAGTACTTGTTCATATTGACAGCGTAATTACTTTTCCTGGCAGCCTGGTCTGCAGTAATATGTCAGTGTTTCACGCTCGAGCCAATATTATGTCACTTGCACCACCTGTTTCTGCAAAACGTCACCATCCTTAAGTAGTTTGGGCGACTTTCCAAATAGCTAGGCTCCTGCCTCGTCTTGTCCCCTTCATTCCGGAGTGAGCAGAAGAGGAAGGAAGCCTGTAGCAACAGCCACGCTAATTTAGTGATCAGAGGAAATAACCAGCAATAAACGGCTCTGGCCTGATTTAACCCCGGTCCTGTGTGCTCCGTTTAGCAATGGACGTTCCGTTAGCTTTTGAGTGAAAACGACAATAGGCAAAAAAAGTTGTTTTTGATATGGAATATTACTAAGTATAAGTATGTCATGGTTGAACAGAATTGAGGAATTAATAGATGACATAGCCATAACTGCTCCTGTTTTGGACAAAACCTTGTTTCATAATTATTTTGCCAAAATGAGGTTAAATAATGAATTTCGTAAATTGGCACAGCCAATAGTGTTTAACAATATCTTATGTTGGGGTGTTGTTATAGAAGAAAATATGGGAAAAAATATATTATTAAGGAAATCCAGTGTTTGCAATGTGTGTCCAGGGTGTAGTCATTTTAAAAATTATGTCTGACAAAAAAAAAAAAAAAAAACCCAAGCAAACAAAACTCCTCGCATGATTAATTAAAAAACGTCCAGGAAAACCATTTTTAGGTTAATCATATCTCATGGAAATGATACACTTCCATTTAACCAGCGTTAAAATCCACACCAGCCTCCCACAATTGTGGGATTGTCACAGAAAAGTCTTTTAAAATTTGTTGGAAATGGTTTCCTTCACCTACATACCGTCTCAACACCTACACACTGTCTTCTCTAAGAGGCTGTTAGAACAACAAAAAAAAAAGCATGTAAACCAATAAGTGCCATTGCAGATATCTTAATTTTGTACTGTGCGTTTTTTTCATTTATTCACAGTCCACAGTGGGTAGTGTTGCGGTCTCACAGCTCCATTATCCTCAACTTGATCTTGAGCTCAGGTCATTGACAGTGTGGAGTTTCTGTTCATGTTCTCCCCGTGTCTGTGTGGGTTTCCTCAGGGTTCTCCGGTTCCCTCCCACCTCACAAAGCCGGTAGGTGGATCGGCTGCTCTAAAGTTCCAGCAACAATTTGAAAATACAATAAAACAATAATCACAAATGGGAACATGGGAAGCATAATTTTTTCATTTCGTGACTCAGAAAGTGTTTAATATCTCAGGAGGTGGGACACTGATACGTGCTATAAGACTGAATGTGGCAAGTAGCAGCAGTCAAACATTTTTATTTATTTATTTATTTTTTCCAAGATGAGGTGACATCTGCATAGAAGATCATTGACATGTGTATCCAGATGGGACTGAAGTTTGGGCAGGTAATTTTCTTAGAAGAGATGGAAATAAAATCAAAGAAGAATATGCTTGCACCTTGAAAATTGCTCCAGGATACCAGGATTTAAATTCATCCAGGTAGGGCTTATGATGTCAATTAGTTCCTAAGTATTGTTTTTGGACCAAGCTCATTCATAAGACTTTGGTAGCAGTTTATTTGGATAGTCCACTTTTGACATTCAACAAGACGAGAAAAAAAAGATGATGAGATGCAAAAAATAATTATTACAATAAAATAGTAAACGAAAATTGAGCATTGCACTAAACGGTACTGTAGCTCAGACAATACATAAATAAATATGTAAACAATGAAATATATAAAAAACTAATTAGCTAGTTCGGTAAAATAAAATCGCTTCTCATCATGCTTCTCATTTTTGTGTTTTTTTGTTCTTTGAACAGAACGTAATACTGTGTTGCATCTTATATACACCAATCAGCCATGGCATTAATACCAGCTGCCTAATATTGTATATGTCCCCTTTGTGCCCCCAAAACAGCTGTGACCCATTGAGGCATGGACTTTATAAGACCTCTGAAGGTGTACCACCACCAAGACGTTAGCAGCAGGTCATGGTCATTAAAATCATGGAATTTGGGAGGTCAGGCCTCTATGGATTGTACTTGTTTGTCCATCACATTCCACAGAAGCTTGATCAGATCTGGGGAATCTGAAGGCCAAATCAACCTTGAACTCTTGTCATGTTCCTCAAACCATTGCTGAACAATTTTTGCCCTGTGTCAGGGAGCATTATCATTATGCATTATTATTATTATTATTATTATTATTAGGTGATATATGTTAAAGTAATATCCACATGAATGGCAGGACCCAAGGTTTCCCAGCAGGACACTGCTCAGAGCACCACACTGACTCCGCTTACTTGCCCTCTCCCTCTAGGTCATCCAAGGTAATTGACGCACACATGACCGTCCACATGATGTAAAAGAAAACATGATTCATCAGACCAGGCCAACTTCTTCCATTGTTCCATGGTATAGTTCTGAGCCTCAGATGCTCATTGTAGATGCTTTGAGTGGTGGGCATGGTTCAGTGTGGGCATTCTGACCGGCTTTCAGCTACGCACGGTTATATGTGCAAGCTGCGATGCAATGTGTTTTCTGGCATCTTTTTGTCAGAGCCAGCATTTACTTTTCCAGCAATTTGTTCTACATTAGCTCTTCTGTGGGATTGGAACAAATGGGCTTGACTTTTCTCCTTACATAGACCAATGAGCCTTGGCCATCCATGACCACTACTGGTTGTTTTGCCTCAGACCATTTTTGGTAGATACTAACCACTGCATACCAAAAATACCCCTATGGCCTGACCCAGTTCTTTAGCAATAACAACTTGGTCTTTGTTCAATTCGCTCAGATTATTAGACTTGCCTAATTTTTCCTGCTTCCAACACTGTTCATTGGTGCCTAATATATTCCATCACTCGGCAGGTACCGTTCACGTGGGATAATCAATGTTATTCACTTCACCTGTCAGAGGCTTTAATGTTACGGCTGATTGGAGTAAAACAATAGCTCCTGTTAAGGAGGAAGCTTTATCTATTTGTGGCATGAATAACAGATGAGTCTAAATAAAAAAACAGGAAACATAAGCAGCTCTAAATATGAAGTGCAGGAATGCTGGGTTATTTACAGTAATAATATCCGCTGCGGTCCAGGAATAATAACTCTACATTTTAATCCTTCTTTATCATTCAGTAAGCATTTATATGTAGTTGAAAATGTCCCAGGCGGCACAGTGGTGTAGCGGTTGGTACTGTGGTCTCACACCTCCAAGGGCGAGGGTTTGATTCCCTGTCTGCAAGCTGCTGTCGTGCTTGGAGGGTTTCCTCCGTATATTCCGGTTGTCTCCCACAGTCCAAGGACATGCACTGTAGTCTAATTGGTGTTTGCAAATTGCCCATAGTGGTGTGAATGTGTGTGTCCTGTGCTGCATTAGCAACCTGTCCAGAGTGTACCCCGCCCCATGTCCAGGCCACTTGAGTGAGTGAATGAAAAAGAAAATGTTTTTTCTTTGTAATATCATGTCTTATTCGTTTAACGAATAAAAATAGGAGCAGGTCAAGAAAAGAGATTTTGTACTGTATATTGTATAATGTAAGCAAAAACAAGAACTAACTTATCTTGCAGGTGTTTCACAGCATTACATATATTAATTGAATGAAAATAATATAATAAATGATCTGCGTTAAAAGGTAGGATGTGTTGTTCTGTGTTAAATACAAAAAATATATTCAGAAATATGGTGTAGTGTAAAAGAAGTAAAATGTTTAACAATGTTTGATGTTGTTGTTAGAAAGTAATTGAATGATCAGAGAGTAAGTATCTGATGGCATTGTTAAATCACTGCATATACAGTAACAGTACAGCCATAAGTGTTTGATTTCTTTGTTGTTGTTAGATAGAATTTTATGAGCTCAGGATCTGAGCTGTACATGTAAAACTTTTTCCTGACAGGATAAGCTGTTCTGAGCTGTACATTTAAAACATAGATGTTTGTATGGCATACAGTATTCGGGGTCTTTACTCAGGATGAGTCGATTTCCACTCTTCCCTCAACTATAGGTTTTGTACTCCTTCCACTTTAATCCCACTATCTGATCCGGACCAAAGGAGGACGACTTCTCCTCTTGACAGTTGTGTTCGACTTGCTCTGTAGGGGTAAAGATTCCTGCAAAGCTGCCTCACAATGATTCCTTAAAATGTCACAGAACTACATGGGAATGGACATTTTTAACGCATCAAATATGTAAAAATCAGTTGTTATCATTTTAAAGCTACACATGGATATCTCAACAACAACAACAACAACAACAACAACAACAAAAAAAAAAACTGGAGGGTATTAGACATTATTTTAACTTTTTGAATCCACCAAGCATTTCAGAACATAAAGGGTTAATCAGACATTTGCCTAATGTGTTTTTGTTACATGGTTCCTAACCCCTGCCCTCCCCCTGTCCGATGGGAATTCGGGCTTAAGCTAATCCAAACGCCGGAGTGTCTGAGTGTCCTGTGAATGAGACGGAGCCGAAACGCCCCGAGTGGTCGGGGCAGCTGCGAATGCCACGATTTCGGCCCGTGAACAGCAAATGTTCTTTCGAGTCATTAGCGGAGCGGGCCAGGAAATTTATTACCAAACATATTGGTATTTTAGGGTGCAGCAGATTCGAGTTTAGTGCACACTAAAGGCACTCTTTCTCGTTCAGGAATTTCAGCTTCCAGCAGAGAAGACTTAAAAAGCAGCCAGGGTCAAAAAGAGTCAACAAATTATCCACTTTGATGGCTGTTCTACACACACACCATATATGTTTTCAGGCACATTTTGGGTCTAAAAAGTTGTCTTAACCTAATATGTCCCCTAGGCTCACTGCATCTTTACTTTACAATGAACTGCACTGAAAGTGCTTGATTGCTTAAATTCATTTAAAAACAACTTGTAAGTTCATAATCATTCTCTATCAGAATATTCTACAATAATCAGAATAATCTACAATGAAAATAGAACTATATATTTTAAAACACACTAAATATTACTAATACTAAACACAGTCATTCTAACACACACTAAAACATTGAAGCACACTTTTCTATTAAAACATTAAATAAAAAATACATTTTCTAGTACACATTTTATACTCATACACTATTTTGTAGTACACTTTTGTTTTTAACATACAGTACTAGTTTGCAGTACACTTGTTAGTCTAACGCACACTAACACTTTGCAGTATACATCCTAGTGTAACACATTTATACACACTTTAACATCGGAGTGGGCTTCATAGTCTAGCATACATTAATACTTTTTATTGCATTTCTTAATGACACACACACACACACACACACACACACACACACACACACACACACACACACACACACACACACACACACACACACACACACACACACTTTGTAGTAAGTTTCTTACTTCATTCAACTCACATTAATAATTTGTAGTATGCATTTTAGTCTAATACAGATTAAAACTTTCTACACATCTTAGTCTAACACGCATTAATACTTTGTAGCACACATCTTAGTCTAACACACTAATACATTGGAGTAGGCTTCAGAGTCTAACACACACTAATACTTTGGACTACGCCTTTTAGTCTAACTCTCTTATACTTTGTAGTACACTTAGTAGTAGTACACTCTAATACACAAATACTTTGTATTACACATCTTAGTCTAACACACCATAATACTTTGTAGTAAAAATTTTTGTCTAACATTCACTAATACTTTGTAGCACACATCATCTTAACA
Organism: Clarias macrocephalus; assembly: GCA_011419295.1. NCBI lineage: Eukaryota > Metazoa > Chordata > Actinopteri > Siluriformes > Clariidae > Clarias > Clarias macrocephalus. Next base: position 37,472 of record JAAGKR010000519.1, on the reverse strand, counting down.
CACACTATTACTTTAGAGTACATTTATTAGTACTTTATTATTAATATATACTTATACTTTGTAGTACACATCTTAGAGTAACACACAATATTACTTTGTAGTACACATCTGGTTCTAACGTCCATGTACAATCATGCTAACATAAACGCTGCCATTCTTGGTTTCAACCAAAAACTAACGTGTTGTTGCTCCTGTAATGAGTGTGCCACATTTGAAATGGTTAAGCTTATATCAAAATGTGGGTTTAAACTGATAACTGAGGTTAAGCTGAAAAGGTGCGGTTAAGTTGAAGGTGTAGATAAGCTGAGCAGTGGGGCTAAGCTGAGAGATCTTAGAGAGATTGATTTGAGATCAGGCTTTTACTGTATGTGTGTTTTTTTTTTTTTGGACTTTGTAAATTCACATATCTTGTCCATGTCTTGGAAATTTTATTCTTCCTGTTTGTATTAAATGCATCCCATCCATCCATCCATCCATCCATCCATCCATCCATCCATCCATCCATCCATCCATCCATCCATCCATCCATTCGTGCATCCATTTATCCATTCTACTTACTGTCTTTTGCTGACATCATTTGGAGTAATGAGTCTCAGTAGTGTGCTTGTTTCACTTTTTCCAGCCCTAAGGAGCTGTAACCTGTCCTCTGGAGGACTATAAGGCCTGGATGGATTTCTCCAGGTGTTTCAATCTCATAAAGACAAGATTCATGACTTTTGGGAAAGCATGTTTGTCTCTACGCTGGGAGCGACCTTTCTGATTCAATATCACACGCAATTATGTAAACGTTTGCATGGAAATAGAGTGATAGCAAAGTATATAAACATCCCTTATGGTACACCAGAAAATGGGGGTTTGCGAACCTCACAATATATAAGCTCTCAGGGTGATCAATCAATCAAATAAATAGCTTTAAAAGATGACCTAAAGTAGCACTAAGAGAATAATAAGCAGTGGACATTTTTATTCCATTGTATCTTAAACCATTTACATAAAAACTTGAACTTGAACACTGAATAACTTCTCATTGTTCCCATTGCAAACCTGTGATTTAGTTTACTTCCAGCACTGCTGATATAGAAAAGACAAATGATACACTAAAGAATATGAAATGTTGAAATGTTGATGTTGTGTATTGTAGGATTAACTATTTAACTATTGTGCGTAAATGCTTGCAAAGATGGAAAAATCTTGTAGTGTTTTTGCATAAGAAAGGAGGTTTGCATATTTTCCAATCCCTCCCGCCTACAGACCAACCTAATGTTTGTTTAAAAAAAACTGTGGCTTTGCTTCAACTTTCGTTCGCCACATAAAAGCACGTTATATGCTACTAATTTACTTTAGAGGGCTTTAAAGGATCTTTCTGCAGTGTTCGATCTTCTTTTTCTTGTGGTGACAGCTTGTCATCGTCATCATTTACATTTATGGTTATGGTATTTGGCAGACGCCCTTATCCAGAGCGACTTACAGACAAGTATTATCATTAACCTCAAACACACAAAAAAAGCAAAGAATTCTGACTAGAAAGATGCATCTGAAACTGCTTATGACTATATATTTGTATAATTATTGTCTAGTTTTATTTAATTAACTTTCAGCTGATATTTCCATGATTGGGTTTAGCTAATTTGCTAGTTAGGGAGTTAATAATAAGCTAAATAAATGAATCTGTTTAAATTAATTTAGAAATTTGGAAAAAGAAAGTCGGAACATTAACTAAAATCAAAGGAGATCTTACCTAACACAAGACGTAAAAACGTTCTGCAGTGAAATCTATGGAATCTTGGAGACATACAACGAGCAAGGTCTTGACATACGAGTTGTACGCAAGCGCTTTGTCTGCTGAGCGTCAAGTGATCACAACTGTGCCAATGGTTCTCTTCGCTCATGCTGCAGGATCGTGGGAAATTGTCTTCCATGGTCAGTCTCAGTGTGAGTGCATAGTCACTTGCATAGTCAACATCCATGAAGCATTTTTTTTTCATTTGTTTTGTGTCCAAGTGTAGTGATTGTTCTTTAGTAACTGCACTGCAACAACGGCCCTCATGAAGAAAAAGGCTGTAGTAGAGTTGGAGTTTCATTATTTCTTATGGGGGAAATTCACTTTGATATACAAGTGCTTTGATATACAAGCATGCATTCAGAATGAATTATGCCCAAACTCAAGGTTTAACTGTATATCATCATATCATCATAACATCTTTGCTTCAGTTGTGTAGCAAATAAAATCTAAAAATTATTTGCATGCTAATGTAAATTAGAAGTGACTCTTCGTCCTCTCAGGGATGCTTTGAGCAAGATCAGGGTTATACTTAGGATGATTTAACACTGCCAAACAAAGTTTTTGCAGCGTGCCGACAGTGCAGGCAGAAGCGTGCGGACCTGCACTGTCTTGCAAGATCACAACGCCGCTAGATTACAGTCACCTGTGTTTTATCCCAAGTTTAAGCTTCAGCTCTTCAATAATACAGGATCTCACTGTAAGACCACCACTGATTGTTGAATCTTTTTCCAGATAATGTTCCAATTAACATTTGAGAATCCTAGAAAACCATATGCATCAATTTTCCAGCTGATGGTTGACTTTTGAATTTTTTCTTGGTCAGCGATTAAGCATGTTTCTGTTCCATACTCTGCTGTTTCAATGTCTCTTCACCAGTAATGATTATCTTCAATAAACCTTCACCTTCTTTAGAATATTTAAAGATTTTAAATATTTTCAGATATCCAAACGCTTTCCTAATACTGCATACCAATTATATAAATAACAGCAGCAGGTACACCCTCAGACCACAAAACATGAATCACTGAATGCTTTTGGGCATCTATTTTTGCTCGCACCACAGTTACAAATGAATATAACACGTTTTCATCTGCACAGCAGTGACTGGGCAGTAGCCTTGAATTAGAAACTGCTGATAAGACCAGGTGCGGCTAACAGAATTTTTAATAAAACCAGAGAGTGTATAATTTTTAACCCACCCTCATAAATAATGCTTTGCTTTTTGATGATTCTTCTAGTTCTAGTAGTTTCCTAAGCATGTTTTGAAAGGTTAGGCTCAGCTATGATGTTCACTTGGTTAGGTGTACTGTATTAAATGTATTTTCAACTTGCAGTATTTTTAACTTTAACCCCTTTGAAAGTCATTGATGCCACTTCTATCAGTGTTAGCTTGAATGCTTATGAGTTAGCTTTATCTTGTATTATAAGTTATATATGCTCTTGCTGTTACATAACTTTATTATATTATAATATTTTTCAATAAAATTTTATTTGTATAGCGCTTTTCACAATTGTCATCGTCGCAAAGCAGCTTTACACAATCAAAAGAATTATTTAAGTTTGTATGAAATGTGAATGTGTATGAATCAAAATGGTCAAATAGTTCCTGATGAGCAAGCCGAGTGCGACAGTGGCAAGGAAAAACTCCCTGTGATGGCAGCAGGAAGAAACCTTGAGAGGAACCGGACTCAACAGGGAACCCATCCTCATTTGGGTGAAACAGAAAGCAGGAATTGATCTGCATTCATACTGTGTGTTAGGTGGCAGGCAGTTCAGTATAACAGTATTAACACATGGTCATTGATGTTAATATGGAGTCCAGGTAGTTATTGGAGGCTCAGGTAGACTTGTAGGAAATTCCAGTTCTGAACTATCGAGCGACTGTAGCCAAGTCCGCAGAGAAACAGCTGTCAACATCAGTCAAGGCCAGAACCGTCTTCATAGTAGAGTGAAACCGTCTCCAGACCTCCCAAAGAGACACACGGGCCCACCATGTGACACGATCTCCAACCAGATACAGTATATTATATTATAATATTATAATATTAGGCCAAGCTAAAGACCAACACCAAAATCAGATTGTTAAAAGTGTCAGATTGGATGAAAAGACACTCTTACACTTTATTATGTAACGAAAGCATAGACACAACATGGACTCATTCTTCCCAACACAGACAACAGTAAAGTAATAAACAGTGGTGTGAAATTGCTGTAATGATTGACTCACAGTGCTATTATATGTAGTAGCCCATTATGGGTCCCTTGGTAGGGAAGTTCAATTTGCAGATATAGCACGAAATGGGAAGTATTATTTTAACACCTTGAGCAAAAAGAACTCCATCAACTGTAAAATAATGAAATTACCCAGTGGACGGTGGATGTTTTTTCACCTCAATCAGACGCTATTTAAAGCTGAATCACTTTAACGAGCTGCGAGTAGGCAGCGTCTTTGGCAGCTCAGCTGTAGGCAAAGCATGAATCATTGCATAATTATGCATTTGTGACATAATTTTCTTAATAAACTCCACGCATTCAATCTAAATTGCAGTCTGCAGCCTCCCGGTAAGAGATGATCCTTAATAAAGAACGGATTCACTTTTAATCTTAGTGCACATCTCAGGTTTCGCGTTTGATATAGTTCTTGGCAAAGTCGTGTTTTAGTACTGATGTCAGGCTGAGAGCATCAACGCCGCTTTGTTAAGACCAGCATAATGACCACATTACACGTTTATAAAATTAATACTTTCTGTATGTTTGCTTTTAAAGTGTTTATAGCTACTGATATAATAACTCAATCCCACAGTAGCGCATGAGGAGTGATGGGTGATCTAAAAAATGGTTGTATAATAATGTATAAATTTTTCACATTTCTGAGATATATATAGTATGTGACCTTGATTCACCTTCTAGACATTCCTTCTTTCTTGTCTTTCTTACATTCATTTTTACTTTTTTTTTTTTTTACCTTTTATCTGCTATATTATTTTAACCAGAGTGTATTTGAATTCTCAAATCAACTCTAAAAAGTATTTCCTAATTTGCCATCAACATCTATGATAGATGATTTTATGTGTAATGAAAAATAGCAAAATATTTCTTGTAGTTAAACATTGAAAAGTTGGAAGGAGCATTGCAATAGTCAATAAGTTTCCAAACATGAGGGAGTCTTCAGGATTGTGATGTTTGATTTCTTAGTAACATGAAAAGTAATTTTTTTTGTTTTATTAAATTCAAGTGAGAAAAAAGAATGTGAGAGACTGGTTATGTTTGCTGTAACAGGAGTTTACTTGTCTTGGGGACATTTCTGAGCTTTAACTGTAACTATAAATAAATTAAAAGTATTATTTTATGATTATTAATGAATTATGTAATTGTTGGCAAATCACTGTGGTAAAAGTGGAAAAGCATCTAGTGTATCTCAAAATCTAAATCTCTATTTTGCCAAAATAGTTTGTCAAAATTGTTTTTGTTATATAAGTGTGGATTTTGTGGGATTTGTCAAAAAGCTATAACTCCACATACCAACATTTTGGAACAATGGATAAAGCCTGCAGATATATTTATGGTTAGTTAAGAAATTTAGTAGTGATACTTGAGTTTTAATAAAAAAAAATAGTGAACTGATCCTTAGCTCATGATTTTGTAGTAAGTCAAACAGAAAGCAGTGGCTGGAAATTAGATTAAGGAAAAACTGTTGAGTTTTGTTGCACGAATATTTTTTTGGAATAGAAAGATTGGTTAAGATCTTGAGAAACATTATAAGCAATACACAAATCTTCAGTTTACAGCATCATCAGCCTCCTTATCTATCAGTTTTAGTTAAGCTTTTGTAAATGATGGCAGCTCACTAGCGTAGTACAGGTATGCACCATATGATGTCAGTTCATGCATCAACTACTGCATATCTGTCAGTCGTTCCCTAAGGTTTCTACGATTACAGTAATAGTCGACAAAACCAGAAAAAGCAAATGCAACAGATTTCCACAAACAGCACATGCATCTCATGTCTCTTGCTCATATTTTTTTTCTCCACAGTGCCTACACAACAGTATCCCCCATAACTTTGTTAGGTATATCATATGGAGTTCGATCAACATCCAAATTGCATAATGTCCTATTTCACATCATTAAGTGACGCGTACCTGTCATTCATTACTTCTTGCCTTCAACATTCTCCAAAAACCCTTCGAACCCATTTAAATAACTCATGGCAGCCTCTGTGTTTCACAGGAAGTATCTTTGCTTCACTGATCACGTAACATAAATTGGAATTTGGAAGTCATGCAATTGGCTCTTGATTTAGCTTCTACTGTAGAATAAGATTATATAGTGCATTCCGAATTAAATGGTCTGATCCAGACAACCTTGTGTGTCATAATGATTTTATTAAAAAAAAAGAAATTGGCATTTATCATTCTGCTGTAAAACTGTTCATATGTTCTAATATTCATTCATGAATTCACATTATATACTGCTTATCATGTACAGGGCTGTGGGGGGCCTGGAGACTTAGAGCATGAGTTAGGGTACACCCTGGACAGGGTTCAATCCATCGCAGGACACCCATCCATACATACATCCATCCATCCATCCATACATCTATCCATCCATCCATCCATACATACATACATACATACATACATACACACACACAAACACAAACACACAAATACACTCTGGGCAATTTGGGAACGCCAGTTAGCCTAATCCGCATATCTGTGGACTGTGGCAGGAAACCGGTTGAGACAAAAAACACGACAAAGAACAAATCATGTAACAACAATAACAACAAAACACTTATTTATTTGTTGATATAAACTGGATATTCATTATAGATAATGCAAAATAATTTTACACTCTTTATCTATATGGTCAATTATTATTCAAATGATTGACATCAATTTTATTAAATGGTCTGTTGTTATATTGAGTTCTAGGGATTGAATTATACTGTTGTACAGTGTTGGAAGTGGGAGTTTTTTCCCTTTTAATCAAATATCCATAAATTCCTCTGACTACATTTGCCCTGTTTGATCACTCACTAGCTCACTAGATAGGGATGAAAAATATGAGTGTGTTTGGATGGGAGATAAACAACTTGCCGGTAATTACACTCTGCAATTTGAAAATAACTCGCTTGCAAAATTACATTGAAAGTTAATTTCATACAGCTGCACTTTCATACAGAGAGAGAGTGAGAGAGAGAGAGAGAGAGAGAGAGAGAGAGAGAGAGAGAGAGAGAGAGAGAGTGCACATGCAGCATAACTCGATTGGCCACTTTTTTAGCCCACAGCCATGGCGAATAGTTAGTTCTGCAGCATTTGTTAGTCGATTGAGTTATCAAGAAAATGCGTTAGATTGAATTTTCAGGGCTGAAATGAGAAACGGTGCATTCACCTCCAGGCACATGGTCCAGCATGTTTACAATAAAAATACACTCTTTCTGCTCAACCTGCTGTCTCTGTATGACCAATTTTTGTAATTTTTGTAATGATACAGGATGAAATCTGAGTGTACAGGTGAGAATTGACTCTCGGCATTAATATGCCATTAATGTGCCATTAATGTCAATGGTAATGGGATTTGAACTCATGTTCTGCTAATCAGTAGCTCAATATTTGGTCAATTACAAAATGTGAGTGTGTGGTGTATGTGAGAAAGAGAGAGAGAGAGAGAGAGAGAGAGAGAGAGAGAGAGAGAGAGAGAGAGACAGCCCGAGCACGTACATGTATGTGTATTAAGTTGTCTGTTTGCTTCCATTAAAGTAAAATAATACATATTTGTGTAGGGAATAAACTGAATAAATCAACAAAAAAAGTCTATGTTTTATTAAAAAAAAAACACACACATACATGTTTCTTTTTGCCTACTGAGAATAAATGTACAACTAAATATTAGTGTAGTAGAACATTAACTACATAAACTAATAAATGTCATTAAAAGTTAAAATTAAATAAGTGTCATTAAAAGGTCCTCATAAAAATCGTCCGAAAAATTTAGTGCGTGAACAGGGGAACGATTTATATATTGTTCGGACTCATCTTTACTAAAACAGGATTATCTGACAATTTTGAGTGGTCCCCATATTGGTCTGATCAGCACAAGGAAAATTGTAGTGTGTGTGTTTGTGTGTATGTATACATGCTTATATACTGGATCTTGATTGTGACAAATTTATGGTACCAGTCAAAAGTAGAACAATACTGGATTTTTTGAAATTACACATATGGCATTACATAATTTGATAATAACAACAACAACAACAACAACAACAACAACAACAACAACAAAAGTCAGTTGTTAGTTTAAGACATGAAGGTCAGATATTCTGGAATAGTTGCAAGAACAGCATTGTGTCAAGTGCATTTCATTTGCAAAATCCATCAAGCATCATGATGAAACTGGCTCTCAGGATAACCATCCCAGGAAAGCAAGACCAAAACTTACCTCTGCTCCATAGGAGAAGTTTATTTAGAGGGTAAAGTTTTCAACTAGCTATAATCACACCTCGGATAAACCTCTTAGGCTATGAGTTGGGTCAAAATTTACCAATTAACAGCATGTCGGATTAAGCCATGATAAAACTTTACAGAGCATAAGTAGCAGACACATCTCGATATCAACTGTTCAAAGGGAATTAAGGCATATTTTGGATGCCTTCAGCATTCATCTAAAATAAGAATCTGGAAAGATTATGGAGTTAGAACTTTTGACTGGATATCTGACAATTTTGTTGGCCCCTATTTTCTCTGGTCCCCACAAGGTAAAAACTATGTTTGTGTATGTGTGTGTGCTGTGGGGTAATAACTGTCAATTTTTATGAGTGGTCCCCACATTCGTCTGGTCCCCACAATGCAAACTGCTGTGTGTGTGTTTTTAAAAAAAATGCTTAGAATAGTATTTTTTTAAAAAGTCTTAACATTTTTGAAGAATTTTACTAGCTCAAAATTGATTTTGAAAATCTAGTAGGTTTTTTGTAAAAGTTTCACTTGTGTAATTGGTTCTAACATTATTATATTTTAATTTATAGTATTTCTATCAACATTAACAATTCAGTTGTAATCTTGATGGATTTTTCCATTAATAAAAAATAGGAGAAGGTTAGAAGAGAAAAAAGAAAACAAACAAACAAACAAACAAACAAACAAACAAACAAACAAGCAAACAAAAACTTTTAAATAATTATTTAACAAAAGTGTTTGGACTTTAGGTTTGTTTCTAAAAGTATGTCTATCCCTAAACACTATCTGAATAGTATGAAGCATTGCTGCTTTATATTAGCAAGCTTCATTACACTAGGTGTGTAACGATTCGATTGTGCTGTCAGTGCATTCCGGTATCTGCTTCCACCTTCCTATTCAGATGAAGGCATCCAGTTTCCAAAATAACAATCCACGGTTCTGTTTTTCAGTGAAAAAAAATTCTGGGGTGTTGTTTGTCAGGAAAACACTACTTCTCTCACCAGCTACACCAGTATAGCATAACACAAACATTTTCCTCAATCACAAATGTGTTAACACAAAATAATCCAGAACTACGGTCGTCATCATCACAGTCCTAATTACGAAATAGAACAATTAAAGGAAATCTTACTAAAACCAGGAGGGAAAAGAGTCAGCCTGAGGGGAGCGAGGGATGAGGAATTGTTTTAGGATGAGTGATAAAATCTGAAGGAGAGAAATACGGCTTAAAGGAGCGAGTGAATGACATATGGAGGGCTGGTGTGAAGAACAATTCCCAGCGCCTCCTCCTCCACCTCCTCGTCCGTCCTAAAGCCTTCCTGTGTGAGTGTGCGTGTGCATGTGTGTGTGTGTGAGGGCAACTTTCTGCTTTTTTAAAATCCACCCTCCCTTCACCACTCCCTCTCTCTCTCTCTCTCTCTCTCTCTCTCTCACACACACACACACACACACATACACACACACGCACACACACATACACACACAAACACACTCAGACTCCAGCTAGCCACTGCCTCCAGCAGTCATCGGTCGAATCTGACACACTCTTCTCCTCTCACACACACTTACGCGCACACACACTTACACTTACACACATACATACACAGACACACTCAGAGTCACTCAGTCTCTTGAGAGCCATGCACAGGGACTTTGTGCCTGTTTTAGGCTTAAAATGAAAAAGAAAAAAACTTGTGCCTCGTCATTGAAACGTCGCTGAATTTTTTTCCTCGCCGAGTTTTGAAATCCAAGATTCTTCAACGCCGCTTCATTTGCTCGGGAGACAAAAAAATAATAATTTCAGACTAGTGGAAGAAGAACGAGAAAAGGAAAGAGGGATAAAAGTGCAAGGACTCATCCAGAACTGCAGTGAGTACCTTTTTATAAAATATTATTTACACATAATAAGTGCAACTTTTTTTACTCATAATTTTCAACAAGCATTTTCTGCAAAACTTGGATATCCACATTATTAGAAACAATACTTTATAGAGAACATGAAGATAGTGACCTGATTTCTGATTTCAAAACCACTTGAATAAATTTTAAGATAAACTAAATTTAACTGCAAACATCACAACAAACAAACAAAACCTTCTTTCTTGAGCAGACAGAAACATCTAAAGTCACAAAAGTATATATTGTTGTCAAGCCTAAATGTCAAAATGAAAAAAAAAAAAAAAACCCACAAAATCAGCAAATATAGAAGAAAATAATATAACAACTGATTACAAATATGCAAAAATATGTTTAACTTCGTGCTTGACCAATTCTAAATTACAGATAAGTTCTTATTATACTATTATATATTTTAATACTTTATAACTTAAAAACTAAAATTCACCATTCTCACACAACATTTTAAGGTCATAATCATCCTTTATTAAATGTAGAAATATTCTTTAGCTTGAAATAAATAAATCACTAATGCAAAATTTAATACATTCAGCATTTTTTTTTATAGTTTCAAAGCTGAATGAACACAATGGTAAATGCACACATCATAATCTTAAAAAATAAGGTAATTTTAATATTGAATACTAAGTATAATATTCTGTTATGTTTTTCTTTCCTACTTCAGTCATAAATCTACAGCATATATGAGTCTAATAAAAAAATGTGTTTTTAATGCAAGAGGACATCTATATAACTATGTAATAATCTATTAACTAACAACTGCGTTTGAAAAGCTAATTTCACATTTTCCGCATTTGATGTAAAAAATTTTGCTTTGTTATTACATGCATTCTTAGGCACACCAAATAAATTCAATAAATAAATGAAATACAATTCAATAATTTTATAATAACATTTTATAATAAAATTGACATATCCTATAGTCAAATTTAATTGACTTAAAATAATATTACATTTAAACTAAATTCAATATTTCTGTCATAATTTTGTTTAACTTTTTTATCATGGTCATATCACAGAGGTTTTTTTAAAGTAATAATATTTATTTTGTTTCCGAAATATTATAATTGTTGTGAGACAAATTAGCTTAAATTTGTGATCAATTATTATAATGATGATATTTTTGTATCTTAATTCCTGAAAGTGTAATTTCTTCTCTTATTTTGATCTGTCCAACAAGTATTATTTCAAATATTATTCTAATGTTCTCCTAATGAGCTTTTTATAGAGTATTGACTCAGAGTGTTTGTTTTTAATAAACGCACGCTCATGAAAATGACGTTCTCTTTTTATAAGCACTGAAGCGAGATCAGCAACCACTGTTTACCGAAGTGTGTGTCCATGTGTGTGCACGCGTGCTTGCTGAGGAAACACTGCGTTAATTGATGCTGTACAGTATATGACACAGGCACGGCTGTATTGTGTTTTGTAAACACTGCAGTGTTTAGTTGTTTAGGTAAGCAGCTTATAATTTATTTATGATTTATGCAAATAATTTTTGCATATTTCACTGCAATCAGAGAGAGTCTACTTAGAGATGAAATAAGAATTAGAGTTGATACTGGTGTGTTACTAATGAGAGCCTTTTTTATTTAAAACGCACTTTTTAGCATTTAAATAGCCAAAAAAAGCAATAATTGACTACTTTGTGCTTTTTATTACTCATATTATTACTAGTTAATTTGTTCCGTAAAAGGAAATAGTTTGATGCTCTGTAAGTTTTTTTTTTTTTTTTCCGTCGCACTGCGGTAGGGAGCAAAGGATGAAGTGCGCACTTTATGAAGCCGCCCTTCTGGAAGTGATTTGGAGGCCCGAAGTGAGCGTTATTAGCGGATTTAACGTGAACTGCACGTCAGATTGGACAAAAACGAGAGAGACAAATTGCACGTCAGCCGACATCTGACAGGAATTAACATTTTAATCACCTGTTACGCCACATCGCACACGCACTCGCAGTCACACATTCGCAGTCGCACTTGCAGTCACACGCGCAATCACGCACAACGTCACGCTCACAGTCGTACACGCTGCATTACTTTATAATGCATGGCACTATCGATGTTACACTGAGGCCTTGGTTATTTAGTGCATACATACAGTCCAGTATAATAATAATAATAATAATAATAATAATAATACATTTATAGTGCAATAATATACTTAGCACATACAAAGTGTGCTTACTTATTAATAGTAGATGGGATTGTAAGTTTATAAGTATTATTAGCTTCATTACTTTAATTATATATTATTGGAAATATGATTAAAAAGAGTACGAAAATGTGCTGAACTGCATTAAAACAATTTAAATAGAATTTTATTGCTCGATTGATTAATTGATTGTTTTAAACTTTTAATAAGCTGTCTGTGTGTGTCAGTGTGTGTGTGTGTGTGTGTGGTTACTTTAAGAGGTAATTTAGTTTTAAGGCACATCGCTCATATCAAAGCATTCACCGCAGACACACATTTACATTTTGTTTATTATTTTTAAATATGACAGACACAGTTATCAGTTCCTTCACACACAATGAACATGATAGCACAATCTGAGGCGCACAATTTGTGGCGCTGAAATCGTCGATTCAGTTTGGTTAAATTTTCCCCCCCTGCTTTTATTATTATTATTTTTTTTTACCTGGTATTATCCTTAGTCTCTGCATTAGTGTGTGCGCATGTGTGTTTGTGTGTGAGTGTGTGTGTGTGTACATTTTTGAGTAATTAGGCCACACCTCACTGTGCCTCACTGTGTCCTTTTTTTTCCCCTTTCATAGTGTCATTTTTAAATGCTAATCAGTCTTCGCACCGTGGCTCCGTGGCTCACACAGACAAGTGCTGCGCTGCAGTTTTGCCTCACATCTGCGTCCAATTTTTGTCCACATCGACATTCTTTGCATGTCGATTTGTTGTTTTTGGCCAAGCGTGTGGGTTCAGCTGAGCAGCTTATGCGGGGATTAGATGGTTGAAAGTTATTTTGATTAAAGTGTTGTGTGTGTGTGTGAGTACTATTTTAATATATATAGTACATATGGTTTGCATGATATGGTTTTACACTTCTAAAAGGTATATGAACGAAGGTCAAATACAATCAAAGAGAACCAATTAAAAGCAATATGTGCAAAGAGATCGTTTTCTTTTTTTACATGTTAATATACTATTTTTGCATATTTATTTTTTATTCTAATGCATCACCTGTTTCTTCTCAAATGCAGCATGTCTCACTAGGTAGTTCGAGTTTCACTTTCATCGCTGCGATATTATGATTATATTTGTATGGATTTTAATATTATAACATTTTTTGTTTAAATAAAAAAAAATTCTATCTGCTTAATTAAGAGACATTTATCAAAACCAGTTGAATTAAATGCAATTTTATAGGCAGCTTTAGAAGAAAATACAGCTACAGCATCTCTTGTAGCACACAATAAAAAATAAATAAATAAGTAAATATATTTTCAAACGCTTATTACACGAGAATTTCTTATAAAACAAATCTAATAATGACATTATAACACTATTATTACAGTATTATTATTTAACAAGAATTGTTGTGCTAAACATTACTATATTATCATCACCAGTTATCAGGACAACGTTTCCGCATCTTGTACATGTGTGTGCGTGTGTGTGCGTTTGTGTGTGTTTGCTCTTGGTAACAACTGAAGCTTGACCAAAAAAAAAAAAAAAAGAAAACCCAGAGCAAACAGTCATGAGTGACGTGCGCTTGGGCTTTATTTATTTTTTTTGACGACACTGGGCTTTGTTCCTGTAAAGGCGGCGCTCGGTGCGGGCTGAATTGAAACGTGAACATCAAAGCGCGCGCTTCTTCTTTCTCTCTTTAAGCTACGGAGCTTGTTGGGTTTAGCACTTGTTTGCGCTTCACCTGCACAGACTCACCTGCATGAACAGAGACACTGCACAGATATCTATCTAGAGTTAGAATCTATATTCTCGTCATATCATTTGAATTCAAAATATAATTTCTTTCTCGTTTCTCTTTGTTCACACAGACAAGAGGTGGATATTATAGACATTGTTTCATTTTAGAAAGTGGATAAAAGACTGAACTTTTTTTTTTATTGTCCATTGTCTTGAAGGAAAAAAAAACAATAAATGAAATCTAATTAAATAAAAACCTATACTTATTCAAGTAAAACAATGTTATTCAAAAATGACACAAAGAAGTAAAAACACAACAATTACTCTTCGAACAAGACAAAAAAAAAAAAAAACAGCAGTCAATATGGGTGGATAAAATAAAATATAAAATACACCGTTTAAATAGGAGAGAGACGGTTGCCAGTGGCACCATAACTCATCCCAAGATTGTGTGTTTAATACTTTTCAAGTTTCATGTTCTGATGCTGGGGCTTCAAATTTCAATCAATAACTGTTTCACATATCTTTATTTTTTTTCTTCACTTCAATAAGTTATAACACAGTTATAACTGTGTACAAAGTGTGTATTATATTAAACATCTTGGACTTATATGAATGTTAAATGTTAATTCAGCTCAGGAGATTTGGCCATGTAGACTTAGAGGTAGAAAAACAGTTAATTCTAATAATGGTTAATTAGAAAGTGATGCGTCATGAAGTTATTCTGAACTTGCCAACACTATAAAACGTTACACCTCATCCAGCACTTATCTCTTCTAACTTAACTCTGAAATATTTAGTTCTTCTGGTTCAGCTGTTCAGGTACAGATGCTGCTTAGAAAGAAATGATTATTATTTTTGTTTATTATTATTTTCTGCTGATATTCTGTTTTTTGGAGACAAAGTAAAAGGAACAAAACAAAAAAACGATAAACTCTCTGAGAGAAAGTGGGCGACAGAACTGACTCACGGAGGTAATAGGGGGCATTTCGTAGTGTCATGAGAACCATATGTGTCTCCATATGTTCTCCGTGTTCTCCGTTTCCAATTTGACCTCGTCGCGAGAGATGGACTGCCGTTTTAGGTCCTCTGAAGTGCTCTCACCATCTCTTTTTTCTCTCTCTCTCTCTCTCATTTTTTTTCAACCCCCTTTCTCTAACCTACCCCCCCTCCAATTCCACCCTGTGCTTTCCTTCCCATCGCCTGAGGCAGAGTCATTAGGAACTGTCACTGTGCAGGGAGATAAATTTCAGATAGCGTCAATTGCAGATGAAAGATATGGTGAAGATGCTAGGGGTGTCGCGCTCCACTTGCTTCTGTTCAACAAGTTCCCATCTCTCTCTCTCTCTCTCTCTCTCTCTCTCTCTCATTCTCTCTGTCCCCCTGTCTTTACCTCCCTCCCTCCCTCTCGGTTTCCCTCCCGCTCCTCTCCCCTCCTTCCTGCTTACCTTGGCTAAGCCGCTTTTGCATGTTGATTGGGGGAGGACTAATCCAGTTTGCAGCTGTCGTAGTCCAATGATGAATCACCTTTCCCTTCATTTCGGGCCCGCTCTTTCGTTCTCGGGAGGAAGGAGGGAGGACCTGGAGGAGGAAAAACGTAGACAATGTGCCTCTCTGTTCCTCCTCTCTCTCTCTTTCTCTCTCTCTCTCTCTCTGTCTGTCCGTCTGCTCAGGAATAACAATAATGTTTTCTCAGACAACGTCTATTGTGTCACGGATGGATCCGGACAGTGACACTGGGCTAGAATAACAAAGAAGGACGTTGTTTCATCGCAGGTGGGGGAGAAAAAGAGAAATCAAACGAAAAAAAAAAAGTAAAGGGGGAAAAAGACCTAGTTCAGAATCATCAAGTTTCAGGTAAGAGATGACATGAGATGATACAGGAAGTGGAATGTGTTAAAAAAAAAGAAAGAAAGACAGATATAGAGATATTATTCCGCTAAGAAAGAATAAGAGTTCAAACTTTGCTCTTAACTGTATTGTAACTTCCTGTTATTGTTGTGCTTGTTTGCTTGTTTTATCTGTCTAAACAGGAAGTCGTATAATCTCTTTACACTGATAATGTATGTGCATCATTATTGTTTTGTGCTGATTATTATTATTATTAAAGCTGAATGTTTCTGATAGCTGCAGCGTTTAGCGTCAGATCGAGTTAGCCGATTGGCCAATCGCCGTAATTGTTCCTTAATGTCGTTAGAACAATAATGCTTTTAGCAAAGACAAACACAGATGAACATGTGTTTGAGTTTTGCGGCTGTGCGCTCTCTCTCTCTCTCTCTCTCTCTCTCTCTCTCTCTCTCTCTCCACACACCCACCCACACACATACAAACACACACACTGGCCTTCATAATAAAGTGATGCAGATGATAGAATAATGTTTTCAGTGGCGCAGGTTTCGGAAATGAACGAAAAAAAAAAGTTTCATTCTCTTACTTTACTCATTTCTTGTTTCCTCAACTCGTTAGCAACGAACCATGTCGATCCCTAAATATGTGCGCGAGTGTATGAAAATGGCGTCATGCACGAATGGTGTGAATTATTAACGGTTAAAACGAGCAAGGCCGGTCAATCGTCAGGTGTCTCATTAATTGTTCAATTCGTGTCAAATGTCATTGGCATGCCCAGGGGACGTTGAGTGTTTTCATCTCGGGAGACAGCGCAATGTGTTTAGCGGAACAGGTTTTAAATACAGTCCGTGCATGTGTCAGGGATTGTGTGAATTAAAAAAATGAAAAATAAATAAATAACCATTAGGGATTATATTAGTCAATTGTCATACTTGAAGTCTATATATAAATATATGAATAAACATGAATTAGGTTTTTGTTTTAATGATAATGCACTCTAAAAGTCTATAAGGACTTTTGCTTATTTTTTTTTATTTATAATGCATTTGCTTATCTTTTAGTGTGTATATCAGATTAAACTAAAAGCTATGTGTATATATGTATAATGATATTTACCATGCGTTTCATTCACAGGTCTATGGAAATGCAGGATCTAGCCAGTCCGCACAGCCGAGTCAGTGGTAGTAGCGAATCTCCGAACGGCCCAAACCTTGACAACTCACACCTTAACAACAATTCCATGACACCAAATGGCACTGAAGGTACAATCATTTCATTTGCATTCATTCACTATGTCCCCAACTATATTCCAAATGACTTCTCATTCTTCTTTCTCTGTAACAAGTGGAAAATTATTAAAATTCCTGAACTGGCTGATAGTGACATTATGCCATGTATTGATTGTCGTATCAGAAATTAGATTAGCATTGTAATCATGAAAGGACTGTATCATTTTGGTCATTGTCATTTAGATACGAGTTAATAACTGTCAGAAATGTAGTACAATATTACATATTTTGTATAAATTCTGTAGTTTGACTGAGTTATATGAACAAGCTTCATTATTATAATTCATTCACACACACACATATATAAATTAAATGCTAAATGAGTTAATTAATCAAATAAAAATTTTATTTGTCACATACACAGTCATACACAGTACGATATGCATTGAAATGCTTAGTATGTACTTAATTAAAACATTAATGTAATTAATAAACAACTTTGATACAAATTCTCACCTACAGTGAAGGTGCATTAATGTTAAATCTTGCCATTTTATTCAGACTTTATTAAAATATATTAAAAGACACTTTACTGGAATTCAGGAGTCAAATAATTATAAGCTGGTACTTTACATAACATAATTATTCTTGTAATTATTCTAATAAAATACAGTATATGTATAAGTATGGGTATTATGTATCAATATGTTTGTGTTTTAGCAAGATTAGGGTAACAGATAAAAATTTATTCATGCTTTCTAAATAGTAATAGTGGCTAAAGCCTTATGATTATAATAATAATAAAAAAAACAGGTTAGTTTGAAGAAGCTAAAATACGAGTCCAGCGTTCGATCGTATTTCAGCCTGTGGGGAACCCTAATCTCTCTCTCTCTCTCTCTCTCTCTCTCTCTCTCTCTCTCTCTCTCTCTCTCTCTCACTTTTTACGCATTCTCAGTTTACATAATGTGATTTCTGTCCCGTCTGTCTCGTCCAGCGCCCGTTTTTGGTCACCTACCCCTTTCTGTGCCACTCTCTCTCTCCCTTTAGGTGATAACATCACTATGCTCACGACAGCCGACTGGTTATTAAGTTCTAATTCACAATCCACTGCAGGTTTGTGTAGAAGCAAGCGAGCAATGAAAGGACAATACTTGGTGTTGTTAACGCGAGACACTAATTCGTTACTTGTACAGTTTGGCAAAAAAACATGCTCAAATCTACTGTACAATCTTTTATTATTTTATTTATTTTTTCTCTACAATTGAATTGATGAGACTGTGTGGAACCATTCAACTATTGTGCCTTTCATTAGGGTCTGTTGTGTTGTGTTGTGTTGGATTGAAAGCATGGTTGAAGTTGCAAAAAGACATGCTCTCCTCCTGATCAGAGTTTCATGGTATGCAATGAGAATTTAGCGCGCTAGTTTGTGCATGTGAGTTTTCCCTGCTTCTTAAAAAAAAAAAAGAAGGACGGAAAATGCTGGTTTGTCTTGAGAGGAATCATGTTCGCCATGTCGAGTATGAGGGATTTCACTGGGCATGACTTTATACCCACATGGTGGATTAAGTTTTCAAAAAAAAAAAGAAAGGAAAAAAAAAGCCTTCTTTTGTCCTTTCTCTTTCTCTCTCCTTGTTCTCTTAGGACTTTTTGCCTTTTTCTTTCTTTTCCTCTCTTACTTCCTGACACTCTCTTCTGTCTTTTGCTTCTACCCTCCACTTCTTCTCCCTCACTCTCCTTCCCTCTCGTTCGTCGTCCCTTGCTCTTTTCTCTCTCTCTCTCCCCTTCGCTAGCTCTTTCTCCCTCCCCTTTCTCTCTTTTCTTTTCCTGAAACGGATAAACGGATGCATTTCACAGATACGGGTCTGTCTGAAGTCTAAAGTCTGAACCGTGCTGTGAAATCATCTCTTTTTCTGCCCGGGTCAAGCTCATAACTGTTTTATTCACTTTTTTGACGTCTCAATTTATCCTGCACGTTCATGCATTCCACAGTCCAGCACCCGGCTCTTTGGCCTTTTATTCTCACTCTTTATGCCTATTTTCCTCTTTTTTATGCCACATAAAAACATGCGGTAAGAAACATGATGACTGATAAATCAGAGATATGACCTGACATTGACTGAGTTTTTGACTGAAAAAAAAAAAAGAAAAAAAAAAGAAATCATAAAATTATGTCCACAGCAGCTAAAAACACTGGCTTGATGCATGATGCCATGTACGAGTATAACGTTTTAAAATAATTTTTATATAATTGTGTAACTTTTGGTCACAGTTTATGATTTTCACCTTCTGGTGTAGCAAAACCACAGAGGGCATTTCTCAGTGGGGCGTGTGTTTCTGACAGACGTGATTAGCCAGAATGTAGTTCTCTGGAGGAGAGGCTAAAAAAAAGTGAATTGTTAGCTTTTCAGCACTAAAAGAACTTAAAGAACTAGATTTGCACAGGGCCTTGTGTAATTTGATTATTTCAAGTGCATAAGGGAAGCAATGGTGGCTCAGGTGGTTAAGGCTCTGGGTTGCTGACTGGTGGGTTGCCACTGCTGGGCCCTCGGGCAAGGCCCTTAACTCTACAACCATACCAAATCGCTCAATCGTTTGCTGGTCCCAAAGTTTGAAAGGAGAAGTTGTGGGCATCAAACTAGCAACCTGGCCCTGTAAAAACCAGCCTGGATGATCTTAAAACTCCTGAATTGTATTAAAATCAGTAGTTCACAATTTTACTGTATATTTTGCATATATACATGTCTTATTTTGCATATGATTTATATTTTATACTTATACTATGATCCTAATAATGTTATATCACGAGTATTATGACAATTGAATACAGTATGTGCTAGCATACTGTATAAAATATTTTATAATATTGTGAATATTTATTTATTTATTTTTTATAATGTTTTGAATTTATTACAGCATCATTAGTAAAGTGCAATACATTTTAAATTGCACAGACATTTAATTATTAAGCTTTGTGGTTCTGTTTTCATTTTGTCAGTCTCTAGTTTGGGTTTTTATTGTTATTATTATTTTCCTCTCTTTTACAGTTAAAACAGAGCCAATGAGCAGCAGTGACATCACCACGTCTGTAGCAGACGGCTCGCTAGACAGCTTCTCAGGATCAGGTAACACAAACGCATGCACACATACCCCCAAACACTCTAATAATTTTATTATTCATAAGATGTTTTTCTGTTTCTGTACAGAAAATGTAATTGTTAAGTTATATAACATAATTTTTGTTCATCGCTGAAATCATTCATTAGTTATAAACTAGTTCTAAGTAAAGAGTTATAAACATTGGTATGTGTGGAAAGGAAACTTGCAGCCTCATTGAGCTTTTATCAAGTTCACTTCACTTCGACGATCCCATAATAAATCATCAAATTAAGGTTAATGCGAATAAACCAATTTATCTAAATTTACCGTTATGCTAATTATTCTTTTGTAGTTATTTTTTTACGTTAAGTTATATTGTGTTGAAGCATCAAAATAAAAAGATAGAAAGTTATTTTATACAGTGTGTTTGGTTAAATCCAAAACAAGATGCAAACAATATGTTACTTCCGGACACCTATCCACTCTCAGGACATATTAATTTCAACTCAAACAAACATATTTGGATAAGTGTTACACGTTCCCCGCTCCCAGTTCCACATGTTTCAAGGTGGTGTATGGCACTGCTGCTAATTCGTCTTATTTCCATCCCTATTTTACTGAACACTCGATACCTTAATGTTAGACGCACATAAATCAAAGTTATGACTCCTGTCTCTGTGATATTAATGAAATTTAGCCGTTTTAAAGTCTAGAGAACTCGGGGGAGCTGAGAGGAAACGTGTCCGGTGTTAATAAAGCGTCTCGGCTCCTGAACTCATTTTACTTTACATGCCACAACCAATTACACACACACACACACACACACACACACACACACACACACACACACACACACACACACACACACACACACACACACACTTCTATCATTAGAACTGAAAAATATGATATTGTTGAACATAAACATATTTTTCAGCATAATAAAGCCAAACAACAGTATTTGTTATGGCAGACATGACAGTTTCTAAACCATTGCTACATGATAACTGTGGTAATGAAACCCAGGCACACGTGTGGGTGCACGCACACACACACACAAACACACACACACACACACACACACACACACACACACACACACACACACACAGAGTGTGAGAGAGAGAATGAAAAGTATTTTAGGAAAATTCACAATATCGTGTTTTTGAACAATTTGTATGTGTGTGCTTTAAAAATGGCACCCTGTAGAACACTGGTATTGTACATGCTAAGCGTGTAGTACTAGCAAATATTAATGTTTGACTATTTAATGTGTGTGAGTGTGTGTATATGAGCAAGAGAAAGAAAGACAGAGAGAGAGAGAGAGAGAGAGAGAGAGCGAGGAATGCACAAATCTCAGTTTAGACATGGTTTAGAAATGAGTTAAGAAATGGCAGCTATGTTGTTCTGCTAATGTTAGCTGCTAACATAATTACCTCAATCAAATAACACCGCTAGTGCTATGAATATTAGCATGAAGCTGCAACTTTTTACATGCTAAGCATGAAACTAGTATGACAAATATGTGTGTATGTGTGTGTGTGTGTGTGAGAGAGAGAGAGAGAGAGAGAGAGAGAGGAATGCACAAATGTCTGAGGTTAAAAATGGCAGCTGCTAATGCTGCTAATGTTTTATGCTAGCATAATAACCTCCGTAAAATAATACTAATGCTGTCTGCGTATTGAGTTTTAAATGTTGTGTGTGTGTGTGTGTTTCTTTTCCTCAGTGCTAAAATGTTAAATATATACTGCTAATGTAATTAGAAAAATACTATAGCCACATATCAAAATAGTGTGTATGTGTGTCTCAGCTATGCACCCCCACAATGAGATCTGCACACTCAGTAAAAAGCCTCCTGATTCTTTCCTCTTATTACTGCATTACATTGTTTAACTTTTATGCTAAATAAATCCAGTGTAATTACTTTTCGTTCAAATTTGATGAGTTCTATTGCCATAAAGTCATGTTTACTTTATATATATATTTCTACAATGCTTAAACTATGTGCTTGTCTGTTTTCTGTAGCTATTGGAAGCAGTGGCTTCAGCCCAAGACAAACTCACCAGTTCTCTCCGCAGATCTATCCTTCCAAGTAAGTGGATTTTTTTTTTCTATATCGAGCCCTTTTTTATTTTTTAACTTTTAATTCCGACCCTTCTGCCCAAGTTTGGGCTTAATTAAATGGAGGCACAGCTAAATTTTCTTTGTAATGTATTTTTCCTTAACTATTTAATTAGATTATTATTGACAGTTACATAATGTAGTGAAATCATGCAAATAGATTAGATAAGTAAAAGCCAAACTTAGCATTTTGTCATCTCCTATATGGAGCTTTACGACTAAGAAGTTGATCCAAAAACACTTCAATAGGTTCTCCATTAAAACATATACATCTAATTTACAATAAACTGTACTCATCTTTAGATAATTCCTTATTTATCAGTGATTATGAAAAACTTTGTAGTGTTTACACAGTATATATATATAAATATATATATAAATATATAATATATATATAAATATTTTTAATGCAAGGCTTTTTATAAAAAAAAATCTACTTCTAGTTTCTGGAGTATTAGGTTACACTTGATAGTTCTTGGTCACTCGATTCTAGGATATCACCTGCCTTAAATTTGAAATACTTGTGCTTTCAACCTAATACTACGGCAGCGTACTTCCATAATAAACCTCACCAGATGCAGTGTAGGATCTTTTACAGCATACTATTCAGCAGTTTAGTGTGCAGGGTTTGATTTAGCTATTTTAGGAGACTTGCTCCACTTCCTGTATCTGTGGTTTTAAGTACACTTCAGTACTGACAACACTAAACAAGGACCTCTGCATATTTTTGGACTAAATGTTTCATTACAAATGGCCACAAACCACATACAGTATGAAGTCTACAAACTACCTGCTAACAACTACAATCCATTTTTGAATAACTTTAGAACTGCTACAATGTTTTTTTTCTTTTTTTAATTCAGAGAAAATGTTAGGCATGGTCAAAAACAATTTTCACATCTCCAATTCTCTTGAACAAGAAAGACCCTAAAAAAAAAAATCATGTCAAATGATAAACAGATGAAATGTATCTTGTTAAACAAATTATTGGGGACAAATTTCTGTAGTATAACAGAAATAAAATATTTTCTTTAAATTAAAAAATTGTAAAAATCAATTTGTATTTCAGGTCTCTTTGAGTGAGCGAATGTGTATCATGTTCCTTTCTTCCTTTTTTTTATTTTTATTTTTTTACACCTCCCTCCAATAGCAGACCTTATCCGCATATTCTTCCTACTCCTTCTTCACAAAACATGGCAGCGTATGGACAGACACAGTACAGCACAGGAATGCAGCAGGCCTATGCCACTTATCCTCAACCAGGCCAACCTTATGGCATCCCGGCCTACGGTAAGCTAAAAAAAGAAAATCCTCTTTTTGTTTCTGTTCATTTCCACATACCTCTTTGATTTGGTTAAAATATTGTGTTTGGTTTAATTCCTCAGACTCCTTCATTTTCAGGTGAAGTTGTGCTACTTTACATTTCACAATTCTTCCATCGCACAACATAGACTGGTAGCAGTAAGCTTTGGGTGCTAAGCAACATAACAGACAAAGATTTAATGGACAGAACAATGGCTTTAGTGCAACGGTTTATTTTCTTTGAAACTTGGCACATTAATATGGAATTAAATCATTGTGCAGTTGTGCGTGACTTCAAAAGTTCCTCGGCCAATCAGATTTTAGATCTGCGTGTACAGTACAAAAGAAACTCTGTGAGGGAATTGTTGTAAAAATTGCATGTACTGAGTGACTAGGCAGGGGATGTTAGCTAACTCAATTCCCAAATATATATTAGATTATTGATTAGCACCATGACTGATTTTAAACTAAACATTTCATGTCACTGAATGTTGGTGCTGTGAGCGAAATTACAGGATGTACAGTACTGAACATATCCAAAAAAACACCATGTCAGTGGGACAAACTTATCCTGCAATGCTGCCTGCCTAGGCTCTGCCTAGGCTGTTTTGTCCCAAATAAGATAACTATAGTGTCTTTTGTGGGTATGTACCATATAGGTTTTTGGATAATTGCTAATCAGGGTTCTCCGTGTTTTTAGAGTTATTTGTAGCGACAGACTTCTAAATGGCTTCCGCTTTGGAACCCTCGCTGGAAGGGAAATCTTCTCTTTTTAGGGCTTTGTAAACAATACAAACGTCATTGCACTATACAGTAGGTCTGACCTCTGTTGATAATGATGAAATAAATAAACCGTTCTAAGAAAAAGTGGTGAAAAAAAATTATGTTCATGTAAGAAGTGCTGTTGAAGTGCCTGAAAGCTGATTTTACTGAATTTTTTTTTTAATAATAACAACTTCTCACCAATCAGAATAAAAAAATTTTGATTACATTGTGGTAGAACGTATTTCCATCAATCATCAAATGAAGTGAACAAGGAATTTTAAAAGAAAAGTTATTGCTTTAAAAAGCTGAAGAGACTGCCTGACTGTTTCCTCTATCATTACTCTGAGCCATGGTCCACCAAACAGACAAATATTTATAAATGTTTTGAATATTGAACTTGTGAAATTATGGACTATGCGTCACTATGGTGTCACTAACTGATTTAGGTCCATTGTGGGCAGGAATCAAGACGGAAAGCCAAGCTCAGTCTCCAGGACAGAGCAGCTTCCTCAGTTATAGCTCCAGCTTCTCAACACCACAGACGGGACAAGCACCCTACAGCTACCAAATGCAAGGTTGGAGTCTTCTTCTTCTTCTTCTTCTTCTTCTTCTTCTTCTTCTTCTTCTCTTGTTCCCATCTTAGTGGAAAAGAGCTGTGGTTTCTTTGTCCAGTCCAAATGTGTCAATTAATCAAATATAATCACTTGATTTGGTATTTGAACACACATGCAGAGAGAGACAGATTTTCTCTCACACACACAGCAATTTTTTCCCCCTCTGACTGGTTTCATTTATCAGCCTTAACTGCATTCTGATCATCATGTTCAACTATAAAGTCAGAATTGAGTTTATTTCTCGCTGTAATGTTTTTTTTTCCAAGCAGGAAAAAGAAAGTAGCACCGTGAAAACTGTGTATCTTCCTTCTTTATACATGATGTGAGGTTAATTTTGTTTAAAATACAGTCCATCTGGACTCCATTGACTGCTCTTTCAACAAGAACACAAAACCTCAGCTGCAAAAAAAAGAGCAAATGAAGCTGCAGTTGAACAGTCAATGTCTTCTTTTGGAGGAAATATTAAGTGAAGCGCAACAAATAAGTGCAGGAGTGTGTACTTAGGAATGATATGGGTGGGTAGTTGGGGGGGGGGGGGGGCGGGAGAGTAGTCAGGGGTTTGCACGGTTTTTGCCCCAGGGATGATGGGGTGTTGGGTGACCAGGCCCTTTTCCCCAGCATGAGGCAATTCTTCATGGACAGGAGGGAGTTTAAAATGGCCTTTCATGTGGCTCGACACTCCATCCAGAGTCAACGTCTGTCCCTTTTATGACTTTATGAACTGTGGGTTTTGCTAATTCAGTGTGCAGTGAGAGTCTGAAGTCTGAGGAGAAAGTTCACGGTTGGGCTCCTCCCCTCCACCACCCCATTAACAAAAGGGAGAAAGAAAAATGAAGACATTACCACATGTCTTTTATTGACATGTTTAGCATCTAGTTAGAAATGCAGGCTTGGCTGTGAATCAAGAAATCTTTCCTAAGCCAATCAGACACCAAACAAAGTCATTTAGCTGTTGTCGTGCGTAGAAATAAAGATTCCCACAATTTAACAGCTTGTAGATCCACCTTCAGCAGCAATATCTTGACATAAACATGATCACATCATTGTGGAGGAATTTTTACAAAAAAAACTCACAAAATTGCTTCAGTTCATTGATGTGTTTTGGATATTTGCAAATGCACAGCTCTCTTAAGCTCCCGCCACAGCTTTTCTATTGGGTTGAGGTCTGCACTTTGACTGGGCCATTTAGAAAACTTTGATTCTTTTATGTTTTTCAGCCATTCTGATGGAGATTTATTGGTGAGCTCCAGATCATTGTCCTGTTGCGTGACCCAATATTTTTGACCAAGCGTTAGCTGTCAGACAGATGGCCTTACATTTGCCTCTAGCATACTCTGGTATACAGAGGAGTTCATATGTGGCTCAATGAGGTGCCCAGGTCCTGTGGCTGCAAAAGAAGCCAAAATCATCACAGCATGAGGTGTATGAGGTGTTTCTGTTTAAATGCTGTTTGGTATTTGCCAAACATGGTGCTGGTCATTAAGGCCAAACAACACTTTGGCTTCATTTGTCCATAGCACATTGTTCCAGAATTCTTGCCGTTTGTTCAGATGCAGATGCATCTACAGTATGTTGATTTAAGACAGAAGATTATTTCCTTCCAATCCAACTGAACCTGTTTAGTCTTCTTCTAATTGTGCTTTCATGGACTTTAACAGTTAACATGCTCAGTGAGGCCTGTAGGGCCTGATGGTCTGAGAAGTTTTTTTTTTGTTTGTTTGTTTTATTTTTGCATTTCTCTGAGCATTGAGCACTGAGCAGTCTGACCTTGGGACCTTGGGGTGAATGTGCTGTCATGTCCACTCTTGGCAAGATGTCTTCCTGGCAACTGTCTTGAATGCATTCCACTTGTGAATATTCTTTCTCACTGTAGAACGTTGAACTCCAAATTGTTTGGAAATGGTTTTATAGCCCTATCCATATTGATGTGCAGCAACAACTGCTTCCCTAAGACCATTGCTTATGTCTTTCCCTCTTGGTACTGTGTTAACACACACCTGAATGTTCCACAGTAGCAAACTGCCAAAACCTCTGCTTTTATAGAGGTCTGCACACCTGCTGATGATCAATTAATTAAAGACTGATGATTAGCAGCACCAGGCTGCAACTTAACCTCTTAAATCCTTTGTCTTCTAATTTGTTGCTTAATGTGACCCATTACTTTCCTTGTGGTGTTGCTCAAGTAATAACAAAGGTTTTTTTTATGTTGAATATATAGAGTTTTATTTATTATTTGTTTGTAGGATAATTCTTTAGTGTGTCTGAATTTCAATGTAGAAAGAATCACTACTATGAATCTTGATTGACTAGTTTTAAATGATAGGACAGGAACAAGTTACTGAAAAGGTTTACATGGAACAAGCTGAATTTAAACAGCTTATTTTAATTGCACAAATTATTATTATTATTATTATTATTATTATTATTATTATTATTATTATTATTATTAAATTTTTTTTTGCTTTGTATGAAAGATGAAACATCTCCATAAGGTAAAACAAATAAGAATAATGTTGCTGCATAAAAGTAGGGATATTTGCAGTTTGGTAGCTGATACCTTGCGGTGGCTGAGCTACATTACTGGAGTTTATTCAGTTCTGTTGCTCTTAAGTTTTGCTTTGTCATGGAAGAGTGTGGGTACAACAATATGTATGTAAATGCAATGTCGTTTGATCATGGTTGGCAATTTACTTGTGAATGTGAATAATATGCATTTAATTGTGAATATGAATAATATGCATTTAATTCATAAATGTATTAAATATTGATAAATTAGGATAATTTAAGGATTATATTAGTTATTGTTAGTATTGTTATACAGTACTGTGCAAAGCTCTTATTAAATATTAAATGTAATTAAATAGTCTAGATTAAATTAACGAAAAGGGAGAAAATGGAAGATACAAAAAAAAAGAAAAACTGTTCCAACCATTCAGCATCACCAGTATAGAAATTACCGACCTGATCATCTGTCATTATCCGCACCGGTATCTCACTAGTTCATGCAGGTCGGATGTTTTCTTTTATGCTTTAGGCTTAACAAATAATAATCATTCCTCTGAAACTAGTCAGGTACAGGGACTGAAAAGGAAAAAGAGGAGAGGTGAAAACTTGCCAATAATGAGAAGTCCTTCAGGAAGCCTGGAGAACTATTCCTCAAGATTACTGTAAAAGTACAAGAAAGTCTGGCTTTTTAAAGTAAATTATGAAAAAAATGAGTTGTGGCTGAAGACTTCTGCACAGTACTGGATTTCCCTCTTATAACAGTTCTAATACAAAAATGGTGTTCTTTTCCTTAGTTAGACGGTTGCTGCTTCTTTAAGACGTAACAGAGGCTACTCTGAACTTGCATTGACCAACTGTACATTTGTTATGCTTTAGAAGTAATAGGGACTTTCCTGTTGAGCACAATACAAAAGATTGTGTTTTCTTCAACAAAAGTACAATTAAATTAATCTGCGTGGCAGATTGAGAGAGAGAGGCTTTGAGAGCGAGAGAGACGGAGTGAGAGAGAAAAGGACAGAGACAGAGAGAGAGACAAGAGAGAGAGGAACAGCTGTTCATTAGCTTAGAGCCTGTTGATATTAGTTAAACTGGCCGCAATGGGAACCAACTTCCTGGGAAAATATTTTCACCGTGACACTGTGTCAGAGAGAGTGTTAGAGAGGCATGAAGTTTACCCTCACGATCGCATGTTCCGAGTTCAGACTGTAATGGCATTTTGACATAAACAGGATTATGAATTAAAATAAATAAATAAATAAATAAAAATCTGAATCATTTCTGACATAGAGGGCGACACTAAAACTGGAAGTCATGTCAGATGGATGTCATTCATGTTTGCTAATTAGACTGTTAGAAAATGACTACCTTAGTCTTAGATGGGATATTTATATAAAAAAAATAATAATTGGAAGCATTGGAGCAAAAAGCGTCTTGTTATGTAGTAGCACAAGCATCAGGTTGAAAATATACCCTTTCTCTGTCTCCCTCAGATAAAATAATCTTACTTTCATGCATGCTTTGGTATAGGGCATTAATTTTTAGACTTGTATCCACCAATGTATTATGTATAAACTTCAGATTGCCTCTATACTCCGACTTTAATTAAGTGCTTCCTGATCCAAGTGAAGTGAAGACAGATTTGTGTATTCATCAGCCTTTCAGTAGTTTACACACAACACTGGGACTCTTTCCGCTATTGTGAAGGTGATAATTGATGTAAAAAAAAAAAAAAAATCCATCCTATCATTTGACCCTACGTCCTTCCTTCACCTCTTTCTTTTCAAACTGCAGCCAAGATGAAATCGCTGATAAGGCAAAGAGAAGAGATGAAGACACTGTTTAGTCGTCTCCCTCGTCTCACACAAACCTTACACGCTTCACGCTTTAGTTTTAGCCTAAAGCAATGTGGCTTTCACGCATCACAGTTTTGTTTTCATGTGCAAGATGCTATCGCTGACTTCAGGCGAGAAAGCGTTTCCTTTTATTTTATTTTCGATTTTTCAGATTGCAAGTGTTCATTATCTGGAAATGTGGATGCTTATCACCTTACTGCTCTTTAACATCATCAATGCATGGTTATGATTGAAATGATTCATTTTAAAAGCGTGAGTGCAGATCAGTTAATGTAGCACTTAGAACTGATGAGATTGAAGAAATGAGACATTTTATAATTTAAACCTTTGAATAGCAAATTCATATGCTATAACAGCATTTTTAAAAAAAATAAAGAATATCTAAAAATCTACAAGCGGTGTTCAAGTCAATCCAAGACTTTTGATTTTTAAGTTATGACTAAGACATGCCTTTATTTCTTTATATAATATCCCTCTAAATGAATGCACTTATTCCAGGGTTTCACTACTGCTTGAATACCATCAAAATAGAAAGTTTTTTTTCAGTATACCAGAGCCATGATTGGACTGCCTGCTTCATGTCAGAAACGCTGACTCCCAGGAACTCCTTTAATGGCCCAAACATTTGGCTTGGTGCGAGGTCAGGACTGTACAGGGAACTCCCAAGGGTTCCTGTAATGTACAAGTGGTGTTTGTGAATGATCGTGTGTACAGTTCCCACAGACAGATGCATCTCTTCCTCAAGTTTGCAACAAATTATCTGTAGATTTCCAAGGATCAGGAGTTCCATTTGCTAAATGTTCACCGGAACTACTGCCATGGGTCACAGTAGTGAGTGTCTCATCGCCACTGTGCTTGAAGTCTTTCTTAAATGGCAATCTATTTGAAGCCTTCATTGACAAAAAAAATCATCATACTGTAAGTGCTGGTTTGACATGAATGCCCATGTTATTGAAAAAAAGTCCACAGTCTGGTATGGGTATACCAAAGCATAGAAAAAAACAAGCCACGCAGGCTTTCTTTTCATGTTTTTAAATATGCTTTTAGACCACAACCCTTCCAAATCCAGGAACTGATATTTAAAGCATCAGTTATATACAGCTACAGTGTCCATTTAACACCTACTGTCCATAACAAAGTCCAAAAAGTATTGCGCTAGCATTTTACTTTTTAGTCTTTTGTAGCTGTTCAAATTGGTCTCCAGCTTGAAAACATTTTTGTTTTTTGTCCTTAACCCATTTTTGCCTTGACTGGGGCTTATACAAGCAAAATTGATTTCCCCCTAATGTGACCTCATATGAGGGAAAACCCTCCTCTGGCTTGTTGCTCAGCTCTGTTGTTCTCTGGCGTGGTGTGGCTCAGCAGTAGCTCATTTACATTGAAACTGATATATGGAGCCTTTAAAACTAATATTTGCCCAAATCACTTACTTTTACTTTAACTGGTAACTAATGTTAAACATATGTCAGTGTTAAAGACAAGATTTTTCTAAACCTTAGTTTAGGTAAGATATCCCCATCCCACCCAGTCTTACCAACAGCATTTGACTGACAGTGCTGCGAGTCAGGAACAAAGCGAACCAGTGTAAGGATATATTTATTGATGGAGGCTTCAAAGCACATCGCTCTGGATAAGAGTATCTGCCAAATGCTGTAAATTTAAATGTTTTTTTTCATGGTATTGTTGTTATTGGTATAGCAATGCCAAAATCCACCTTAACAAAAACATCAATTGAAACTATAAATGTGTTTTACTCACACACACACCCACTCGCAAGTCATGGAAATGTGTCTTGCTCTTACAGGAGGCAGTTTTACAACGACATCGGGACTGTACGCAGGAAGCAATTCCCTCACAAATTCAACTGGATTTAACAACACACAACAGGTAGCTGTAATCCACTTTCCTTTGCTTGTTCTCTTCTCAAATATATTTCCTTTAGCGATATGCAAGGTCTTTTGCCTATACAAGGTCATTGCATGTCTGCATATGGAAGCCTTTATAAACATGTATACGCTTGGGTATCATCCCCATGATATGAGCACAACAGTGCACACCAGGTATCCATAGTTTTTTATTTATTTATTTTTACTACGTTCACTGCTGTAAATGGATTTCCTTTATCTTTTAGCATCAGCCATTGCGTGTAGTGCAAGATGAACTGGATTTCTGGAAACCTTTATAAAACATCTGTATACTTACAAGGGATTTTACAATACTTTTTTACGTCCAACTTTGACTGCCTCGTAAATGATGAACAAATGTTTGCCATGATTTTGCTTTTAGCTATAAATTCATTCATGCTAGCATACACAAAGGACAGACAATTAAAGGAACAGTTTGGCTAAAATGTCCAGTTTATCCCAAAATATGTTTCTCATCTGGATTCCTTTTTTTTTTTGTTGCACTGCTGATACAAGAATAATGAACGCAACAGGAAGCTCTACAACACACCGAACAGCTTTAGCCTCCCTCCATCATAAACAGTGCATGTTGACAGTGTATCTTCTTTAAAGGTTACCGTCAGCTGTTGCATGTCAACATATACAAAACAGAATTCTGGAAACCCTTCTAAAACATCTGTGTCCTTAAATCTTATCCACATGATAGGAATCACTCCAAAAACGTCTTGCCTGCTGCAGACAAGGATTGTCTCTGGGATATTCTCACATGTGCATTACTCCATGAGGAGACAAAAAACAGATCGCTTCCCAGATGTAGCACATGACAGACATGTGTTCACGTTTACATATTTGAGAATCTGCACGAGGAAGTAGCCGTGTTTGTAGAGTGTTTCAATCCTGTATCACGTTACTGCAATGCAGCATGTATGCGTGTGCTCCTCTGCTATAAATACAAATCACATTAACTGAGTTCATATTTATATATTGCGGCATACATTTCATTTTATGTTTGGAAATAATAGTGGAATACTCCTGTTCCACAAACACAGCACTTTTGTAAAAACTGGGTTTATAATGAAATGTAACTTTTTAGATTAGACTTTAAAGTGTTAGTGTTATTTATCAGTTTACAAATAGTAGCTTATCATTGAAGCTAACAAAACAGGTAAAACATTTATTAGCAATCAGTAGCTAAAGGCAGCAGACCTACTGTGGGATGTATGGTATAGCAACAGTAGCTAATACCTGGAGTAGCTAATAGTAGCTAAAACTTGGTGTTTATTGTAACTGTAGCTAACATTAGCTAAAACCTGTCTCTTTTTCTAGGGTAAAAACAACAAATAATATAATCTAGAGTTTATAGTTCTACCAGTAGTTAATAGTAGCTGCAATTTGAGATTTAAAGTATATAACAACAGTTAATAGCAGGTAGCATTTAAAAGTGAATGTAGCTTGTGTTAAACAGTTTACCTAATGTTTATAACTCATAGTAGCTTATATTAATAATAGCTAATACATGGCTTATAGTTGTTATCATTAATATTAGCAAACACTTATAGCTTAAAGCAGATACAACAAATCGTGGAGCTTATGCTTAACATTTAAAGGAGCTAAGATCAATAGTAGCTAACATTTTAACTTCTAGTAGCTAGCAATAATAGCAGCTAACACATATACAAAAAAAAAAAACAAACAAACAAGGTTTATGCAACAACATTTAAGTTAAGGACAGTAAAACATGTAGGTTGAGCAAAAATGTATAATTGTAAATAATGGCAACAATTGGTATGTTTTTGTTAAACTATTTATTTTTAGTAAACAGAAATAGTAGTTAAATCATTGAGGAGCTAATAGTAGCTAACACTTTGTACTATACATTATATCATATAATTATTTAGCTAATACATGAATTACAATGAAACACTGGCAAAGTTTATATATAGTATCAATTTACATATAATTTACACACTTTTACACACACACTTGTTTATGTATTTGTCTTCAGGACTACCCTTCCTACCCTGCGTTTGGCCAGGGTCAGTATGCGCAGTATTACAACAGCAGCCCCTACACATCGCCCTACATGACCAGCAACAACACGAGTCCCACCACACCATCCACCACTGCCACATATACGCTGCAGGAGCCGCCGTCTGCCATCACCAGTCAGGCTCTGACCGACCAATCAGCAGGTGAGATGTTTACAAAAACTGGTTTCTAACGGTTAGCCTCATTTTTTTTTTTAGCTAGGGCATTCATCCAAGTAAAAACCTTCCCTTCATTAGAATCTGTTTATTACAAGACTCAACTTTATGCTCAAGCCCAGACAAGTAGAATGTAATACAATTCTTTAGGCCCAGGTTTATCACTAGAGCACCTTCATTGTCTTATCTGACCTGGAAAACATACATTAGCATAAAGTTTGTTAAAGAATTCACCACTTTATTGTACAGTCAAAGCTACCACCGATGGCTGGAACTGGTACTGAACATCATATATGTAATTTTATACGACTTATAAAGGATGTTCAAGTTAAACCGGGATTTGTGACAACAACATTTTTAATGGAAGAAGGCCTAAAACCAACATTTACAGAAGACACAGTCGTTCCCATGAACATTCAGTGACTGGAACACATGAATCTTGAAAATCGATTGATAACTTGTCTCCAACTTGTGGAAGAGACGTATCTTTCTGTGGGATCTGTACACACAATCATTCAACAACACCGCTTGCACATTACAGGAACTTGGCTTAGAGTTATTGCCACATCTCCCGTACTATCCTGACCTCGCTCCAAGCCATTTCTACATGTTTGGGCCATTAAAGTAGGTCCTGGGAGGCCAGGGTTTCAGATGTGAAGCAGGCAAGCTGATCATGTCCCTGCATACTGAAAAAAACTTTCTACCTACATGGTATCCAAGCATTAGTGAAATAAAGGTAGTTTTTACTCTCATCAATGTCCGCAGTTATTCTGCAAAACCAAAGGTTCCGGTTTGACTTGAACACCCCCCTGTAATGTAAATGAGTTATATAACAATGGTGTAATATAATAATCTTTCGTCGCATTCACAACAAATTTGTGGATTCCTCTTTTGGTAAAAACGTTCAAATGATTAATTTTGGCCTAAAAAGAACAGACAGGATGAACCAGGGCGCTCCAGACACTCCCTTATATCCATTAGTGTTGAATAAATGGTATCAGGGGTGTAAGAGGATCAGATAAACGGATTCAGCCGCACATTGTTCAAGTTTTGAAGGTGAAAGCTTTTTTTTTTCTTTTCTCTCGTTTGATACAGTTTTTTGTGTCTTCCTGCAGGAGAGTACAGTACAATCCACAGTCCATCAACCCCCATTAAAGATTCAGATTCGGATCGATTGCGTCGGGCCTCGGATGGAAAGTCACGTGGAAGAGGAAGAAGGAACAATAATCCGTCTCCACCACCGGACTCTGACCTTGAGGTACTGAGCAAACTCACTTTCTAGTTCCGGTAAATATAATCGGTAGTTTCGGTGTTTCACTCGAATTGCTCATGCATTAGTTAAATTTTTCTTAAACTGACAGTAAAACAGAAAGTTTATGAACATTCAAATGTTTTTTCTTTGCAATAAAAATCGAACATGTACTGTATTATAGCACAAGTCACAACATTGTGTATCTTTTACTCTTTGTATTTTCTTATTTAGCATAAAATTTGATGTTGCATTACAGTATTGATCTTGTATCTTATAGCATGTTAACATATCTGCTTAATTAGTTGGTTATTATCGATCGCATCACATGAATCGAGAAACCAGGTTTTTTTGTACATTCTAGCCCCTAAACCCCAGCGCCCTATTTATTGACAAGCTTCTCAGTTTGCATGTGTCATTGATTTAGCCTTCTCCTTCTCTGTTCCCTTTCAGCGTGTGTTCATTTGGGATTTGGACGAAACGATCATCATTTTCCATTCCTTGCTCACAGGGTCTTACGCCAACAGATATGGACGGGTAAGTGATTTGCAAATGAATGAAAGAAAAAGTCTGTAAATGCTGCAGTGGAAATCTACATATGAACATATAGATGACACAGCCAGACTTTAAAGTTAAATTTTGAGTTATGTTTAAATATGGCTTTCTTAGCCAGTCAGAAACAGGTATTTGTGATGTCACAAAATGGAGAAGATGAATGAAACCTACTTTTAAGGTCTAATTTCAAGCTGTGGAGTCAATATTTGACTGGATCTGCCATTCAAAAACAAGTTTGGTTACATCATTAAACCCTGCAGTGCAGTTGCTTTCTGCACTGTAAATGATATTTTTCTTGATACACCAATCAGAAATAAGCATTTGTAATTTGATGTCACAAAACTTGTTGGAGCATTGAGATTTGCCCTAAACTGTAAGTTTAAACTCTAAGAGTTTGAAAAAAAAAAAAAAGTTTGGATCCACCAATCAGAAACAGGTATTTGTGATGTCACAAAATGCACAAGGTGAATCAAACCTACCTTTAAAGTCTGATTTCAAGCTGCAGAGTATTATTATTTTTACTTGACCCAACAATCAAGTAACAAGAATTACTTGAAATTACAATAGAAATGTCACAAAATTGTTAAATTTCAAAAATTGACAAAAGTGGTTGAAAATGTGTTAAACAGTTACATTTTTATACAGTTTGGTACTTGCCCCAAAAATCAAAAAGTTTCACAAAACTGATTAGATGATTGAATTAGATGAATGATTTTTAAAAAATGTAAAAAAAAAAAAAATGTTGCTGCATTGTTTTCATAAAATACTGAATAACACACTAAACGGTGTTTCAGGAATTTTCTTCACTCACACTGCTAATAACAGTAAAGGACTGAAACCTGTCATATTTTGGTGATTTTTTTAAACATCATTTCGAACACCAGTTTGACTAATTGTTTCCTTTTTTAATCGGCCCAACGAGGCCTGAGAGGAACGCGATTTGGCCTGCAGCTGTCTCAGATATGTGACCACAAAACAGTTGCACTGAGAATGTCACTTCACACTTCTTAAGAGTTTTTTTTTCCTTCGCTTTCCTGTCCTTCAAAAATACTTCATTGTTAGTTTAATGAAGTGCCTTCCAAACCTTCCGCTCTTAGTGAGATTAGCCCGGTACTTTCCGGGATTCTGAAACAGACAGATGGTTACATGGAGCAGAATTGTTAGCTGCATGTTAAGGACATGAGAATGTGTAAAGGTAGAGCCTTCATGAAGCTGAAGAATCCTGTGTATAAGAAGAGGTTGGCATTTGGCATTATTTGACTTAAGCTGAATTCATCAAATTAATAGAAGTAAAGAAGAAAAATTTGTGTATTTTGCCTAATGAACAATTAAGTTGTGAAATTATTTCATTGTGTGTTAAGACTGAGTTAAGGTGTGCGTGTGTGTGTGTGTGTGTGTGTGTGTGTCTGCTGATGGAGTCATTTCGCTCTCTTTGTTCCTGCAGTGGGGTGTTTGATGGCTGCGGTGTTTTGTTTTAGGGCCTAGAGAGCTTTGCCCCTCGACCCTTAACTCTGTTTATTTACTTTGTCTTTGCTGTGCATGCTGGGAAAAGAAAAAAGTGAGCCTCTGGGCTTCAAAAACACACACAGAAACACACATGAACTCCTCTCATGCTGTTCAAAGTAGCTTTATTACCATGACCAAACCAAGATACCAAGATACCATTCAAAGATGCAGTACTGCTGAATTACACGGAGCAGCAAGGGCCTCGGAGGTCCTCTCTCTCTCTCTCTCTCTCTCTCTTTCGCTCTATCGCTCATTCTCCATCCTTAAGCTTAGAATATATTTTCCAAAAGTTCTTTGACGCTTGTTTAAACACAATTTGTGTGGTTCATTGTTATACTTAAAAAAAAAAAAAAAGACGTGGCTGTTGAAGTTTATCATTGTTTTGGAGTCAGTAGGACTTAATGTAAATCCTCTTCTGTCAGCTGGCCAGTAGACTAAAAATTAGTAAAATAAACCCAAATTTAGGAAATCTGAAAGCCACTGAACATGCATTAGAAAAGGACATGTTTTATTTCTACTTCTATTTTTAATATTACTAATACTCAGATCAAGATTTTGTTTATTATAGTAATATACAACATTTTGGAATAACGGAATAACCCAGAGAACCTAAAAGGATCCCCCCAGAGGAGTCTGTGTCTTTGATTGCACTCCACAAATGTTCTTACATCTTTTCAATATTTT
>JAAGKR010000518.1:165742-192063 GCA_011419295.1 Clarias macrocephalus | reverse complement strand
TACACACACAATTACAAATGTTAACACTCACACACACACACACACACACACACACACACACATGCACACACACATGCACACACATGCATACACACACATTACAAATGTTAACACACACACACACACACACACACACACACACACACACACACACACACACACACACACACACACACACACACACACACACACACACACTAATGCACTCAACAAATATTTCGGGCCCAAACTGACATTAGCCCTGTATAGTGTGTGATGTGTGCAAGTTGTGCAGTGCAACGGGTGGTGACGGCTTTTTCGCGGTCTTAACACACTCAGTAACACACAGTTGTGCGGTGCCCCGAAGTGCTTGGGCTCATCATCGTTGCTTGCAACTATAATTATTATTATTATTATTTTTTTTTTTCATTTTTGTTTGCTTGCCAGTGAATGAGTGGGTTAGGAGCCACATAGTAGCCTTATTTTGGGGGTAAATAGGTTTGATTATCGATACTTGTAACAAATTTGCAAAAAAAAAAAAAGGGAAAAAAAAAGAAAAATATCAGCAACTAAAATGGGTTAAATAAACAAACAAATAAAAAAAATTAACTAAAATAAATTAATGATGATAAATGTGCTTGTTGTTTAAAACCCAGTCTCTAGTGTGGTATTGCTTAATTATTCATTATTTTTATTATTAATATTAATTAAGCATTAGATTATTTTTAATCTTTAGTTGGCTTGTTAATTTACTTTCTCAAATATATATGTATCTGTGAGCAAAATAAGGAATGTTAAAATTGAGTAAATTGGTTTAATATTTTTTTCTTTTTTATTATTATAAAATATTTCTAAAAATAAAATTTAAAATAATAATAAGAAGAATAAGAATAATAAGAATAATAAGAATAATAAGAATAATACAGAAAATGTTCCCCTACCAAATCTTTATTCCAAATCTTTTACCAGCTAAATCATTTTCACACATTTTCCAGTGTAACAGTACAATGCGCTGTGGATCATGTGTTACATTCTACAGTTATATTTCACATCAGAGTAAACACACTCATCTGAGGAGTTGATTTTCCTTTTTTCAGCTTTGGCTTTCCGATTGGAGAACTGCAAAGCTGCATAATTCAGTGATTCAGCTTCAGATTCCTAAATAATAGTTATATAAAAAAAGATAACAATATACAAAGCTGGATCAAAGTAATACCATACAGTAAAGTAAGTGCATTATACTGCATTCACTAAATACACACATTAAAAGTAGGATCAAAAAGCTTCGGATTTTTTTTTTTTGCACATCTCATCAAAATGCTGCGATAAATTATATCTAGAACATAGATTATAATGAGCAGAGTATCAGTGTATCAAGTGTTTACAGTACACACATACTGTAAGTTGGACAAATTGTAATGAAACTACATTGCATTCGATCTAAAGCAGAATACATGTGTGATCACATACCTGCCTGGTTCCTGGAGATTCTCTTATCGCAACATTCGCTATTAAAACAGGAAATAAACTCATTAGGCTTATTGGTAAAAGTGAAAATAATTTGTTATTTGATTTCAACATAACTTACTTTCATCATTTTTTCTTCTCCTCAGAATAAAATAAGTGAGAGAAAAAATCACAAGTACACACAAGCTCAAAGCCGTTCCCAAAACGAGTACTGTCACATGTAGAGATCTGGTCATTTCTAAAACATAATGTTATTAGATTTATTACAAACCATTTCCTGTGGTTAATTGCTGTATGCATTGATATTTTTATAGTGAATTATAAAACGTCTTACCTGTTTTCTCTTGTGTGTTCATGTTAGTGCTGCTTCCATGCGGCGTTGTTTCATAATCAACCAAATTATTATAAAGAGTTGGTTTAGATGTTTCAGATGAAGTGATAACAAGCTCATCTACTGTACAAACATGTGTTATCATTTAATTACAAAATGTTTACACATTGGTGTTGTTGAAATTATTAAAAAAATAATAAAATTTGATCAGAAAATTTACAGAATATAAAAGAAGAAAAGATTTTACAAGAGTAAGACACATTCAAAAATTTTTACAACAACATCAATAAGAATTAATATAATAAAGTCTTTTTTGTAGAAAAAAAATGCTCTACTAATCTATGTTTTTAATTAATTCAACTTGAAATCTTACCTTTAATTTTTAAATAGGTTCCATCTCCAAACACAGTATATGGGGATCTGCTTGCGCAGTAGTACATGGCTTCATCAGATTGAATGGTTGTTAAAATGGTCATATTGACACAGTTGCCAGATCTTTTTATTTTGAATCGAGACTTTGGGAAACCATTATAAATTGTTTCCCCACCATTTTTAAATACTCTGAGAACAATCTGAGGTTCTTTTCTGTTTGGTTGTTTAAACCAAGAAATGATTGTGTTTCTTTGTTCGGAAACACAACAACACAAAGTAGTCGGGTCTCCGATATCCACACTGAGCTCTTTATCAGGCTGATAAACTGGTGACTCTGTGAGGGATTGTGCAGAAACCCAGCGCTGGCCATGTTGGACTGTATCTAGAAAAAACAAATGCATTAATTACAAAAGGCATGACTTCATAATACAAAAAGTTACATAAATGAATTATATATACTTCTTTGCACATATGTATTTTGTGAATTTGAGAGGGTCATCCAAAAAAAAGGGAAAATTCACTTCAGGAAAAGATAAATAGTATAATGTTTATTATATTAATATAATATTCATAATATTATTATATTAGTATCATAATCAGATATATCACTATATAACATATAGCAATAATTGTATTTATTTAGTATAAAAATTATTTTGTTGAAGTGTGTACAATTTATTTAATTTTTAATGTTTTTAAATATATACATTATACATTATAAAGTGATACACAAAAGGATAAAAAAAAACTGCAATATTGCATTTTCAAGTAATTAAATAAGTGCCCTAAGCAGGCATCACACAGAGAAACTGGCAATTTTTTTAATAAATTTTTAATAAATTAACTATAAAATTATAAATTATAAAATATATATTTTTGCCAGTTACACTCATTACTTACACATGCTGCTGAAAATTAAAATAGCAACCCAAAATCCAGTCATTTTTCATTTCTTAAAAATTCAACAGTCG
This sequence comes from Clarias macrocephalus, assembly GCA_011419295.1. Lineage (NCBI taxonomy): Eukaryota > Metazoa > Chordata > Actinopteri > Siluriformes > Clariidae > Clarias > Clarias macrocephalus. The sequence continues at coordinate 188,943 of JAAGKR010000518.1, read as the reverse complement.
TGGTCTCTTATTTAACAACAGAATAAGAATTAGTTTGAAACATGTCGTGAGCACGCCCCTGTGTATGGCATGATCAGTTGTAATGTCAAAAAGTCCCAATAAGCAGTCACATGCTATACTGACCTGCCTACATCTTTACCATGTTGTTTCTATATTTGTGTTTTAGTGTTGCATAGTGATAACTTGATAAAAGATGTAATGACAGAATGGAAAATGTGGTTTACCTTTATACTCATGTGTGACCACATCTCATTGTTTCTTTTCATCGTGTTCTTACTGTAAACAAAAATTCTTCAGTAGACACAAGTGTCACTGTGCTGACAATAAAATCACTCACCTCTTTCCTAATAATTTAACTGTAGTTTTTAGTTATACTATGATTATATTTTTAATTGACCAGTTAATCAATTACATGTTCAAACCTTATTAACCCAAATAAGCAGAACTTTGAATTTGTTGTCCAACTGTGCCATGTGTTGGCATACCGTCCTCATACCAGCCTCATTCTCTAAGTCTATACCTGGATAGGCTCCAGGCCCCTGCAACCCTGAATACAGGATGAAGCATATTCTGCATGTCTTTGAACTGCGGGCGAGAACCAGAGTACCTGAAGGAAAAAAAAAATCTAACATAGGGAGTACACAATAACAACATGATAACATTATTATTACATAGTAATAATAAGGTGACAGGGTCACTTAGAGGTTAGCACTGTCGCCTTGCACGTCCCAAGTCTGAGTTCTCAGGGTCTCTGTGCATGCAGGTTGCATCTAAAACTCATGTTTGGTTTGTTTCCTTAAGGTTCTCTGGTTCTCGCCTACAGTCCAAAGACATGCAGAATAGGCTAATTGTGTAACAACGGGGGTCTGACGAGGGGCCGAACCACGTGAAAATGCGGCGTCCTGATACCTCGGCACTTCGTGCAATCATTTAGGTAGCACCGGTAAGGTATCAGGGCCAACATCAAAGAAAGATAGAAAGAAAGAGAGAGAGAGAGAGAGAGAGAGAGAGAGAGAGAGAGAAAGAAAGAAAGAAAGAAAGAAAGAAAGAAAGAAAGAAAGAAAGGCAAAGTGTGTTGTTCAGGGACAGAGTCAAAGCCCCAGCCTCTGTCTGACTAAAGCGAGTGAGAGAGAGAGAGCAAGAGAGAGAGCGGCATGCAGTAGTCCAGCGTGCATGTTCAGTATAAGTTAATAGCGCACAGCACAAATAAAACATAACTCTCTCTCATAAATCCTCGGTAAGGGCATAGGCCCCGAGAGGATCTAAGTTTTTGTTTTAGTTCTCGTAGACGCAAGTTTGTTTATGTTGTGTTTTCAGTTTCCTTTTGTTTCCTTAAAGTTCCCTAATTATTAATTCCACGCTATCTCCAAAGGTCTTCCCGTGCGTATCACAAGCACTCTCACCACTCCTATTTTGTTGACCCCCTCTAAAGCCCTGCGTAAGGTCTCTTATCATTAAAACATCTCGTGGTGCGGCTCTCCTTACCGTTACACACGTAACAAATTGGCTTTACTAAATTGGCCATAGTGTGTAAACGAGTATGTGTATGCATTTGTGTACTCCACAATAGGTTGGCACAATGTCCAGGGAGTACTCTGCCTCGTGCCTTATGTCTCGTGGCATAGGCCCAAGCCTAATCAATGAAAGGTTTTATTAATAATTATGTAAATATTTCTTAACAATTATGTCTGTCTATGTTCTATGCGTATGTGTGTGTGTGTGTGTGTGTGTGTGTGTGAGAGAGAGAGAGAGAGAGAGAGAGAGAGAGAGAGAGAGATTATCTGTCTGCCAGATGCAATACCAGCTTCATCATCACTTATATGCCCTCCTTCATGAAAGAAGATAATATATACATTAAGTATATATACTACACTATATATTTTATGAGTAACCTCAGCAGTATGATTGTTTGTTTCCTTGCTTGTTAGAGATGCTCATGAATTTTGTAGATCAAGTGTTTTTAAGTGAATGAGTAGGTTAGTAGCCAATTTAGCCTTATTTTAGGGGTTAACAGAAAAATAAACATCAAAACAGAAGCAAATCTTTTAATGTCATCTTAAAGTCATCTTAAGCAGTACTTTGTTTCCTCAGTAAGTGATCATAAGTCCTTCTGATTGCCTCTAAAATGTATGTTTTCTGTTAACGGCTAGGGAGAGATACACAGGCAAATATCTTCCAACAAAAGGTTAAATAACATATCCGTCTCTCGGCTGATCAAGGGCACTACATGGTGTGTGGGACAAGTGGATTGTACACTCTACATAGCACTCTAGCTTTTAATTCTACCCTATTTTGTATTCATCCACGGAAAATTTTGTTTGCTGAACTAGAATAAGTGGAACTATAAAGTAAATCTGGTAAGTTTCTCAGGACTGTCCACCAACTCCATGGTTTCATTTCTCCTCACCTTTTTGCTACATAGTACAAGTTAAAAGTTATTACTACTTTCACCTCTGATAACACTAACTGTCGCTCTCTAACTGTTGGTCGCCAGCTCGTCGTGGTTACGTAGTTCCACCAGTCATGGATGGATATGTGTTGGAGGAACAAAATAAATGGTTAAATATACAAACGAATCCAAAAATTACTGGTGATAAAAGAAGTTTGTGGAACTGTTGTTTAAAACCCAACCTCGAATGTGGTATTCCTTAATTATGAGAATCTAATCTAAAATAATCTAAGATTCTATTATTTAAATTTTTGACAAGCTTGTAAATTTGCCTCCGGAAATATATACCAAGGTATGTAACTGTCAGTTAAATAAGGCACGTTATATAGGTAAGTTGGTTTAAGACATTTAAAATATATATAATTTAAATAAATAAATAAATAAATAAATAAATAAATAAATAATAGATAAAATGTTTCCATATCAAGTTTTATTCCAAATCTTTTACTATCTAAAACATTTTGACACATTTTCCAGTGTAACAGTACAATGCGCCGTGGATTATGTGTTACATTCTACAGTTATATTTCACATCAGAGTAAACACACTCATCTGAGGAGTTGGTTTTCCTTTTTTCAGCTTTGGCTTTCCTCTTAGAGAACTGCAAAGCTGCATAATTCAGTGATTCAGCTTCAGATTCCTGGAAAAAGAAAAAAAAAGTAACACCAGACAAAATCTGCATCATATGTGCACTATACTGCACACACTAAGTACACAGAGCAAAAGATGGATTTTTTTAAATATTATTATTAAAATGCTGTGATTAATTAGATATGAAATATAGACTATAATTAGCAAAGTATTAATGTAGCTAAAGTTCACATACATACTGTGGACAAATTGTACTGACACCACATTGCATTTGATCTAAAGCAGAATACATGTGTGTGCTGACATACCCGCCTGGATCCTGGAGATTCTCTTACAATCGCTATTAAAACAGAAATAAACTCATTATTGTTATTGATACAAGTGATAATTATTTGTTATTTGATTTCAAAATCACTTACTTTTAGCATTTTTTCTTCTCCTCAGAATTAAATAAGTGATGGAAAACATCACACACACAAAAAGTACACACAAGCTCAAAGCTGTGCCCAAAACAATCTCTGTCATACATCCAGATTTAGTCATTTCTAAAACACAATAATTTAGATTTATTACAAACCATTTCCAGTAATTAATTATGCATTGATTATTTTTTTCATAGTGAATTATAGGACATCTTACCTGTTTTCTCATGAGTGTTCATGTTAGTGCTGTTTTCCTGCGGCATTGTTTTACACACCACCGAATTATTATACTGAGCTGGTTTAGATGTTACTGATGCAGCGATAGCACGCTGATCTACAATCAGTTGTTATCATTTAATTACAAAATGTTTACACATTGGTGTTAGTGAGGAAATCACAGCAAAAACAATGTCACATTTACAACATTTACAGTGTAAATGTTTGAGAAGAAAGATTTCACAGTAAGCCACATATTCATATTATTTTTACAACAAAAACAATAAATATATAATAAAGTCTTTTGTGAAGACAAAAATAATTCTATACTAATCCAGGGACTTAATTAATTCAATTTGAAAACTTACCGTTGATTTTTAAATACGTTCCTTTTCCAAACACAATATATGGGGATCTGCTTGCGCAGTAGTATGTGGCTTCATCAGACTTAATGGCTGTTAAAATTATCATATCGACACAGTTGTCATGTCTTTCTATTTTGAATCGAGATTTTTGAAAATCAAAAAATGTTTCTCCAACTTTTTTTAATACACTGACAATAATCCGAGGTTCTTTTCTGTTTGGTTGCTTAAACCAAGAAATTACGTTATTTACTTTTTCAGAAACACAACACTGCAGAGTAGCCGAGGCTCCGATATCCACACTGAGCTCTTCATCAGGCTGATAAACTAACGATTCTGTGAGGAATTGTGCAGTAACCCGGCATTGACCATGTTGGACTGTATCTAGAAAAAAAAACAAATGCATTGATTACAGAAGGTAATTAAGCAATTTGACTTTAGAGGACAAAAAAGAAATTATACATCACTGATTTAGAAAAGGATCACCCCGTTTTAAAAATGACTTGTTAACTAACTTGAAGCTAATCCCCTCTCAATAACACACAAAGCTTTTTGACTTTCAATTGTGTAGTAACAGTTTATGAGCTTTTTCGACCATGCACATTGCACACATCCTTTAAGAGACTATTATTATTATTATTAGTACTAGTAGTAGTAGAAGTAGTATTATTAATATTATTATTATTATTGCCAAGTTCAGATATTATATTATATTATATTATATTATATTATATTATATTATATTATATTATATTATATTATATTATATTATATTATATTATTTAGAAAACATGGAAGCAAAGGGATTAGACGATCTGGCCTCATAGTTCATATATATCTGTATATACAGAGTCAGGCAAAAATATTTATACACACTTCAGAAAAAGAAAAACTTAATATATTAAAAATATATATAATATGTTAATACTAGATTTATTGATAATCCAACACACCAACTGTGGTTCTTTACATGATTAAGACGTGCTGATTTCACTGACCTTTATTACAACATACTGTATAAATAACAACAATGAAAAAATAATAAAAATCACAAAAGTAAAAAAAAAAAAAAGTTGGAAAATGTCTTGAAATTTTTTATAGGGCACTATTTATAGGGCACTCATTTAAATACTTGGTTACATTTCCAAGTATTTAAATGAGTGCCCTATAAAGAGAACCACATACACATAGAAAAATTGCCTAGAAGTGTTTTTATTCATTTATTTCATTCATTTCATCATACACAATGGAAATAATTCACATACATTACTTACACATGCTGCTGAAGATTAAAATGACGACCCAAAATCCACAAAATCCAGTCATTTTTTATTTCATATAGATTCAGCAGTAGTATCTCTCATTTAACAACAGAATATGAAGTAGTTTGAAACATGGCTTGAATTTCTTTTTATACAGTAGACAATCTGTCCTGAGCATGCCGCACAATATGACATGATTGGTTGTAATTTCAAAAAGACCCAATAAGCAGTCACATGGTACTGTATACTGACCTGCCTACATCTTTACCACATTGTTTCTATATTTGTGTTTTAGTGTTGCATAATAATATCTTGACAAAAGACGTAACGACAGAATGGAAAATGTGGTTTACTTTTATAAGGTGTCTGGCTACATCTCATTGTTTCTTTTAATCATGCTCTTAATTTAAACAAAAATCTCTTTTGGACACAAGTGTCACTGTGTTAAAAATAAAATCACTCACATTTTCCCTAATAATTTAATTGCAATTATGATTATAATTTTAATTGACCAATTGATAAATAAAATGCAAACTGTATTAATCAAAATAAGCAGAAAAAAAACCCTGAGGTGCAGTTTAGTGTATTATATATACAGTGAGCTTCGGTACATGCAGTGGACTCTGTGGCTGCTCATTAGGTCATCACAGGACATGCTGAAAGTTACCTACTTAAAAGCAGCAATCAAATCTTTCCATCACAATGCAACAATATGCAGCATTTGATATTATACAGTAACATCCCAAATCATCTCCCCCACCCCCCACAATTGAGTCATTTATATTGTCCCATGACTGTATAGATGATCATCCACACATCCCTTCCTGACTGAACATAAGGTGAGAGTTATTCCAGGATACCTCATCACTTGCCACTGAAGGTTAATGTTTTTTGGAGCCATTTTTTGACCTGGTTATGTCTTGGGAATCAGTGCATGACCACATTCCTTTGTCTTTTTTTTCTCACCAAGAAGCTGTCAGACACAAGGGAACTAATCCTTGCCTCCTAGGACCTCCTAGATGATGGTAAGTGTGTGATCTCGAAAATTTGCCCCTGACAGCAGGTCAATATAACTAAGATCAGGAATCATGTTGAGAGTTTAATAGCACCTTGTTTCCTAGCTTGTTTCATGAAGATTATTGCTACGTGATTGTACTCTGAGGCCAAACTCACTAATGCTTTTGCCTCCAGGTTTTCTATACAGATGAACACACGTTAGAAGTTGAAAAAACATATATGAACTTGATAGTAATACTATTACTACTACTACTACTACTACTAATACTAATAATAATAATATTATTATTAATAATAATAATAATAATTGGGTCTGGATGCATGTAGTCTTACAGTATGCAAGTAATTTTCCTATAGTTTGTTTATGTTCAGTATGTGCCAAAATACACAGTACTGAATTGAAAAGATGAACAGTATTACCTTGTCATCTGTGAGTTTATTTCTCATCACAGAAGAAACTCACATACACACTATTAGCGTGTTGATTTTACTATGGTATGTGTAATATAATTGTTCAAGGTGTGTGTGTGTGTGTGCACGGCCTTGCTGCATTAGGTGGTTAAAATTATGTTAAAAAATGGAGATACAGTAAACTATGAATACGTTTTTTCACCACTGAAAGACCAATTTCCAACAACAACTACACAACACTACTTCCTTTTCACTACTGGAAATGCGTGAGGCTGGAGCTATGCCTCGTTGACAAACTCACATGCATGGTCGAGATGCATGAGTTTCAGTACTGTATATTTTGGCACATGCAATATGTGTTGGCATACCGTCCTCATACCAGCCTCATTCTCTAAGTCTATACCTGGATAGGCTCCAGGCCCTGCAACCCTGAATACAGGATGAAGCAGTATAGACAATAAGTGAGTGAACAATAATAATAACATACAAATAATAATAATAATAATAAAATAATAATACGTAGTAATAATAATAATGATAATTGTAATTACGCGGGTAATGCGAGGTGCAGAGCCTCGCATAAAATGTCCAGAATGGGCAAATCCGCAGGCTGCTACCACACGGAGTTCTGAACAGACAAAGGCGCGTCTATTTATACACGCGGTTGCCAGGGACCGCTGCTGTCAGGCAATCAGCCTGAACGAGCCGCACCTGAAGGCGTGTCTATATTAGGGTCCTGATACCTCGGCACTTCGTGTGATCACTTAAGTAGCACCTGTAAGGTATAAGGTATCAGGGCCAAAGACAAAGACAAACACAAGACAAGCACGCAGAAAGTAAACAGACAGAGGCAAAGTTACTTAAAAGTGCACAAAGACACAAAAGTGCACAAAGACACAAACCTCTCTCTCTCCCATAAATCCTCGGTAAGGGCGAATGCTCCGAGAGAATATATTTTTGTTTTAGTTTCCAGAGCCCCGTCCGTTCTCGCGTAGACGGCAGAGCTCTGTTTATTTCATGTTATCAGTTTTCTTTTGTTTCTTATAGGTTTCTGATTAATAATCCCACGCCATCTCCAAACGGGAAGTGCGTATCACAAGCACTTTAACACACCCCTATTTCAGTGACCCCCTCTAAAGCCCTGCGTAAGGGCTCTTAGCATTAAAAGTAGTATATAATTATTAGAATCTGTCAAAGTTGGTCTCAATGATAAGTATATGTGATTTTTGGGTGGTAAATTTAACCCCCCCCCACCCCCACCCCATCCCTTAGAAAAGTTATAGCACCCCATTCCCAAATAAGCCACATGGTTTGACACCTCTTTCTTGTCTCTACAACAAATGGGACGGAACTTACTACATGCCAATGTTTGTATGGAAAAATAATAAATTAAAAAAAGAAAAATAAGTCTTGAAGATAATACAAGTGATGCTTTGCTTTGTAAGCACGGTTACTACTACTATTACTACTACTACTAATAATAATAATAATAATAATAAGGGTTTTTTAAAGAATAGGTATACTGTGCATAGTCAACGAATCTCATGACCTGCCTCTACTTTATGTTTTCTGCTAGGAAAATGCGCATGAATCCCCATGTATTTTGACATTAAATAAGATAGTTATATGATGTGATGTTAGTCTTCAGTTAACCAAAATAACACGTCATCTTAGGCTAGCACACAGAACATCCAAGCCCTCTGTACTGTAGATCTTTATGTTGGTTTAGTTCCACAGATTCTGGAGTTGTTGCATTTCTTTGTTTATTGACCACAAATCTAAACATTGCTAGGATTTTCGATGATATTCCATAACCTCATATACAAGCACATTTTAAATGAACCACCAGCGCATCCTCCCTACAACTTTTGCTCATGCTGTCTTAGGCATGTAAATAAGTCAAAACTGTTTCCCGGGAAGTTTTAAAAACTATAACAAGCAACCCCCAGGGGCTGTGATCCATTACTAACCTCTTTATCAAGAGCTTACTTCCAAAAAAAAAAAAAAAAATGTTATGAGGTACTAAATCATTTGAACCACAACTAGCAGACACTGTAACAGATTCTTCTATTTCTACAATTGAATCAATTTGATAATTTGATTTACTAATATTTCTTTTCTTTGGTTAATTTAATGAGCAATTTTAGTTGAACTTAATACACATTTTGAACATTTATTTTTATTATAACCTTAAAATTTAACAGCAGCAGAGTATTTAAATCACTTTAATTGTTCCCATTGGTGTTATACTGTATATTTATAGCAATCAGATGGTCAAATAATTCATGTATTATATTTAATAATATTGTTTTTCTTCTGTTTTTATATAGACATAATCTGTTAGCAGCATACTATAATTTCAATGCAAAATATAAAATGAACAAATATATTATTTATCTTAACAATTGAAATATTTGTCTGTAATCAATATATTTTATTTCTATAAGGTCACTATTTTCTTTGAACAAGTCATATCTTACATATTCTATAATCTATACATATTTCACATCAGTGTACACACAATCATTCAATGTGCTAGTTGCTCTTTTTTCAGCATTTATTTTCCTCTTGGGGAATTTCAGAGCTGCATAGTTTAATGTTTCAGCTTCAGATTCCTGAAAGATGAAATAACAGTATAAAACAAATGACTTAAAATATTACCTATGCAACATGAATAACTGGTTTATACATTAGACACTTATTACACAGGAAAAATCTGCCTTGGATGAAAAAAATATATATGTATAATAATAATATTAATAATAATAAATAAAAAAAAAAAACTATGTGTTTCATTTTACACATACCTGCCTGATTCCTGGAGAATTTTCCGTAGAAGTATTTACTATTTATACAGAAATTAACATATTAGTTGTTTTTAAGTATTAATAAGTACCTGATTAATATCTGATTACAAAAGCACTTACTTTTATCATGTTTTCTTCTGCTCAGGAGGTAAAAAGTGAGACAGAGAATCACCAGTGCACACAAACCCAAAGCCGTTCCCAAACTGAGCACTGTTGAATATATAGTCAATATATACTATATATATAAAAAAAAAATTTACTACAAATAATTTTAGGTAAATTATGGTTTATGAATGAGCAATAATAAATTAATTTACGATTGATACACCTTACCTGTTTTCTCTTGTTTGTTCATGTTCGTGCTGCTTCGATTTAGTGCTGGTTCACACACTACTGAGTTATTATACAAATCTGGTTTAGAGGTTTCTGATAAAATAGTAACATTTATGACTTATAAACATTTATCATGACTTATTAAAGATGTATATTTAGTATTACTGGAAAAAAAAAACTAAAAAAAAACAAAAACAATGAGCATTGCACTACTTTATTTGCCTTCCAGGTTGAATATTCTAATAGGAATAAAAAAAAAGAACAAAAGATACCTACAGTAGCTTTAGTTAATTAAAACTCAAAATCTTACCACTGATTTGTAAATAAGTCCCATCTCCAAACACAAAGTTAGATTCCATTAGTGCAAAGTAGTACATGGCTTCATCAGAGTGAGTGATGTTTAAAATGGTGATATTGAAGCAGTTTAAAAATCTCTCTATTTGAGAACGAGACCCTTGAAATCCACTGTAAAAGGTTTCTCCATGAGTTTTAAAGAACTTAACTATATGCTGAGGCTTTTCTCTGTTTGGTTGCTTATACAAATATATCATCCCAATTTTTTCTTTAAAAATACAACATCTCAATGTAGCCGAGGCTCCGATATCCACACTGAGCTCTTGATCAGGCTGATAAACTGGTGACTCTGTGAGGGATTGTGCAGTAACCCAGTGTCTTTCGGTTCGCAATGTATCTAGAAAATCCAAAGAATTAATTAGAAAATTCATGTATTTTATTTATAGTATTTTCATACACAAAGTGCTATTAAAGACATTCAAGCTTAAAAGAATAATAATAGTCCAAATATTACATTTCCACTTATTAAATGAGCTCATCATACAAGATTTTACTTACACAGGGTCATGAAGTTCAAAATTAATATCCACAATCTGATCATTTTTCAGTTTTCTGATCAGTTCTACAGGATTGTACCTCATCTCATCAGCAAAATATGATAATGGTTGCAGCTTGGTGTAAATTTATATTTATACATTAGGTGGTCTGTACAGTACACGCCCCAGAGTACAACGTGACTACTTGTAATTAAAAATAAGGCATGATAAGTAAGCACGTGGTATTCTGATCTGCCTACATCTACACCACATATTTCCATATTTCTGTTTTGGTTGGAGAAAATAATGACAAAGATGTAAAGACAGACTGGAAATGTGGTTTACTGGTTCACTCACGTGTGCCTACACTAAAATCACATTGTTTATTTTAATTGCTCTCTGAATTTAGCTTGTGTGTAGAAAACATTTTTTTATGTAGCATTTGGCATTAGGACCAATTTAACATGTCATGAATTTGACTTTTGGCTTCATTTTTGTTATTTAAACTGAATAAACAAACAAACATGCATGCAAACAAATAAAAAAAAGTTTCTCAATTTGATTGTTTTATTATTATTATTATTATTATTATTATTATTATTATTATTATTATTATTATTGTTGTTGTTGTTGTTGTTGTTGTTGTTGGTGGTGGTGGTGGTGGTGGTGGTCTTTCGGCTGCTCCCGGCAAACCACATACAGACTTAGCACAGGTTTTACCCAGGATGCCCTTCCTGATGCAACCCTCCCATTTTATCGGGATTTGGGATTATTATTATTATTATTATTATTATTATTATTATTATTATTATTATTATTATTATTATTATTTTCTCTTTTTTATTATTGTTTCTTAAAGTAATTGAGGCCTATAGCTTTTGCTAAAAATCCTTGTGGATAGAGTAAATTTATTCATGAATAATTTCTATTTCTACTTTATCATTTGTTTAATCAGAAATTAAATCAGAACGGATCTATAGGCTTGACTGCTGTGTATGATCAGTTTGACCGAGAAATACAACATCACAATGTAACCCTACTGCCCATAGACCATGAGAAAGAAAATGAAAAATGTATCTCCAACATTTTTTAAATAATTTACCATTATACAATGCTTTTTTCAGTTGGTTGTTTAAATAAAGCTATCGTCGTAATTTTTTTTTTTTTTTTTTTTTCAGAAACGCAACACCGCAGTAGCTGAGTCTTTGGTATCCACTCTGAGCGCTTTATCAAGCTGATAAACTGATATGATTCACACTGGTGACTGGATTGGGCAGTAACCCAACATCTAATAGGTTGGACTGTCTCTAAAAAAAAGCAAACACATTCATATATTTATACATTACCAGTCAACGATTTGGACCCACCTTCTAATTCCATAGTTTTTCTGTCAATATTTGCACTTCTGAGTCAGTGGCCATCAAGTTGATGAAATCTGCTCAAACCTCATTCTGGCTAGCTGAAACCCAGCTGCTCTCACGATGATGTTCCCTTCCAGCTTGTGTACAGGATTACTGTGCTGCTCACATCGTTCTCCACTTATATGTTGCAGTTTACTACCCAAACCGACAGCATCCTTCCAGTCAACTGAATTTGAAATGGATTCACACCAATGCAAATTCATTACAATCTCTGTACAACATCGGTGTGAATTCTGCCAGGTGTTCTGTCATGTTTGTTAACATCGGGAAGAAAATTGGAGTATGTTCAAAACTTTCAGCTGGCTCCTCCCAACAAATTTTTTTACTAATGCCTTGCTAATGCCTCGGTGTCAATTCTTAAGCATCGTTAGTGTGTTGTTTTTGATTTTTAATTAAGTTGCTTTTTAAGTTGTTTTTATTAAGTTGCTATCGCTTCTTAAGCACCGTTGTCTTCATGTGGGGTCACTACTGTATGCTTGAAAAATTAACCAAATTTGATTTTGGAGGCGATTTCAAATCGGGAGGTGTAAGGAGAGGTCAGTAGCAACTGGAATGAAGCATGACATCAAGTTCTTGATGTGTAATCTGTCCGCAAACAATTAACAGCAGTTATTGCATTCCCTCATCTCTTCTATCACTTGTATTCCATGTAAGCTTTTAATTAAAAGTTTTAAAAGTTTCCCTCTGCCTCAGTTGTTTCCTGGTTTTGGATCCAACACGTCTGCACAAAGGATGTTAATGAGAAAAAAAAAAAATATATATATATATATATTTTTTTTTTTGCACCCCAAACAGAAACAGCCACAAAGTAGGATCTTTTTTTTTTTTTTTTTTTTTGCAGAACTAAAAGTGACCTAAAATATATTGGTTAATAAGACACTATAGACTAAGCTTCTATGATCAAGTTAAGTAAGTTCTGTCTACAATATAATGATATTAAATACATAGGCCTGTATTACTGTAAGTAAATGCAATCACATTTACATTTTATAATATTTGACTTTTTTTTTTTTTTTCGTATGTCAAGATTTTACAATTCTATCAGAACTGGACACTGCTACCTAGTGGTTAAAATAGAATCATCATTATTGTTCAGTAGGCCACGCACCTCCAGGGTCAAGGGTTGATTTTGGGAATGTCTTGCCTGAGGAAGACATTGCTTTTAATTTTTTTATTTTTATTTGACATTTCATTGATGTTCTTGAGTTAATGTTGCCATACTCACCAAACCTTCTAAACCTACTTGGCTTCAGGAGGCAGCAAAAAATAATAATAATAATACAAGAAGTGAAGTTATTATAGTATTTCTGCTACACAGGAAAAAAAAAACAGAAGTAAACATAATTCTGCTCAATATTACGTATTATCTTTTTATATTTTAGTGTCTTTAAGGCGTGGTATTTCAGTGTGCTATTTATGTGGTGTAATAATAGTGTGGCCATTATGTGGTCACATGTGGTGTAGCAAAATTATTTGCTTTGTTACTTAACCCTAAGTTTCAATACCATGGACAGCAACAAAACTGTGACCACAAGCTAAAATAGAGTGTATAATCTTAAAGATGCTGGCTCAAACCACAAATTAAATAATATAGTCAGTTCTGAGCTTTAAAGAAAGAAAGAAAACAAGGAAGAAACAAAGAAAGTAACAAAGAAAATTACATTACATTCTCTATAGTAGCAGGGATTTTGACTTGCAGGTATGAGCTTTAGAACTGATCATAATAAACTATGTATGATTTACATGAGGTTGCCCTTTAGCGGTCTTCTATTCTGTAATTAGCTAGAGGTAGAAGAAGAGGAAGAAGGATGCACGATGCCCTGTACATATCCATAACATGGTGCAAATAGTATGACACATTTAAGAGAAGAAGAAAATCCGCTCAATATTGTACACGGTGATGAAGCAGAGTAACTGTTACCTTCATCACTGTGTACAACCTGTTTCACTGTTTTACACCTGCAAACTGTTTTATTATTATTTTTTCTACAAATATAAAAAAGCATATTACATAATGTTTTATTCATCTTGCACAATACATTTTCAATGTGAATAAAATGAATCGTAGTCCAGATCTCCTATTAATGAGTATTCAATACAACAAAAAAGAAGGGCTCTAGGCCACAAGAACAAATGTTTAAAGTTAAAACTTGTATGTTAAAATGTCACGTTCTCATGCTATGAATAGTTTTCCTGATTTTAATCATTTGTATTTGTGGAAGAGGAAGCCAAAGTTTCCGATTTTTGGACATTTTTATATGTATTATTTAAATTTATTTAGTTTTTATGTGTATTGTCATAATGTGTGTGTGTGTGTGTATGTGTGTTTGTGGGGGGGGGGGGGGGGGCTGAGCTGTGTATTTTTTCACAGCTCTTGCTTTCATACGCAGCTTGTTAGCCTTGCACTGATCTGGAAAGTTAAAGCTAAGAGTGTGTGAAATGTTCTGTGTGGTTTCTGCTAGCTGTACCTTCCTGTTTACACAAACAGAGAGCTTTATACTGCAGAGCAAACCAAATAAATTAGTAGGAATTAAGTTAACAAAAAGTTATTGACATTTTTATGTTCTTTTTTTAAATATATATATTTTTTTATTATTTATCTTATCATTTAAATGTGCTGTGAGCATCATGAGGATAACCAAAAGCTGATTAACTGACTTTATATATAAAATTCCATCTGACACCTCAAAAAATAAGTGAACATGATGTTGTGTGTTTAGAACAGATTAATGTCCTGGATGAAGTCTGGTTCCATAGTAGAGAGAAGTTACAATGTTACACAGCTACAAAAAGTCTGAAGATGTTACTAATTTTGCATGTCAAAATAAATACGTAAATAAGTATGGCTTGAGACAAACAAAAAATAGTCACACATCCTGTGGAAACTTTGTGGTGAGAAACTGATGGCTTTCATGACAAAAGCGATCAGATCTTGGGTGGGCAGAATGGCCTGCAGAGATGAATCACTCAGAGCTGCAAGCAGAGAAAAAATCACATGCATGCACACATACAGTATGCATGGACATGTGCGCACGCACGCACACACACACACACACACACACACACACACACACACACACACACACACACACACACACACTTTTAAATAAATAAATAAATAAATAAATAAAGACCAGTTTGGTAAATTATGCAAGAAAAACTAATGTTAAGTATTTTGTGTCCAGTGCAGTGTGTATGCTTACTATGGATTTAGGTAAATTATTCAAATTTTACTCAAGTACATTTTTAGGAAACGCTACAGTATATCTGCAAAATATTTCTGTTTTTTCATGATTTATTAAAGTTCATTCCCAGGGGAAAAAAGGTTTAAAGCCTGCAGCCTGTGATGTAGCTGAAGACAGATCTGTTTTCTTTGATATCACAGAGTGGCAGAGATGGGGGGAGTGAAGAGAGAGAGAGAGAGAGAGAGAGAGAGAGAGAGAGAGAGAGAGAGAGACTGTGACTGGTCTGTGTATCACTGTGGTGAAGGAGGAGCTGCAGTAAGACCTGAATGAAACTCCACCTACTCTGACGCGGACATCTTGCGTATGTTCATAATTCATAATTTAAACAGTACATTCATGAATAGAAATTTATATACAGTAATTTATTTCACATTTCAAACAGTTTCAAATATTTATTTTCTCTATTTCACTCTGTAAATACTGTATTGTGTGTGCATTAATCATTTTATTATTTAAAAAGCGCCATTCAAATAAAGAATCTTATTCTTGTTCAATTGTTGTTTTATGAACTAAAATATGAAATTTGACTAGACTCACCTCATATCGTCTAAACACTGTAACTTATTACACGGCATATTCAGATCCAGTCCTAAATGGTAAGTGTTTTACACAACTTTTTGACTTTCCACTCAACCACAACTGATTCAAATGTTCTGTTGCCAGATTTAGTGGGAGACTTTAAGGGCTGGTGAACGACAAACTGTGCTTGGAAGGGTGAGCACTACTGTACAGTATATGTGATTGACACTTATGGGCCAACCAATGGCCTACCCTGTTCCCCAAGCCAGAGATAACAGTGCAACGAAAAAAGAAAAAAATAATCCTTGAGTTTATGCAAAGAAACCATAAGAAGTAACAGACTCTAAATGGAAACTCATCTCATTTGGGTGACACCAGATAATAATCATGTAAATAAACACCTTCTATCTTATCAAAAGAGCCATTGTAAAACAGGAAAAGCATTTCAGTCCACTTTGTTAACTTTACCAGCTGTTCACTGGTGGAGTCTTGTGTAGAAAACTGTTCATGGCTGTTTCAGGCTTCAGAATGATTGCAGTCATAAGCCATTATGGGATGAGATCTCTGAAGTCAAAGATAACCGTGGAAGAACTTGAGCCTGCTGATCTCCTTTAGGATGAATGGAACGTTGACCGGACTCCAGTACTTTTTATTCACCACCATTATCTAATTTTATTCACACATTTATGGCAAAAGTTGCAGAGTATCTGGAAAATATTAACAGCACTTTCTCCACATTTTGTTATGTTACAGGCTTATTTAAAAATTTTATAATTTTAGTATTTTCCTGAAAAGTCTGCAAACAATACTCTTTAATGACAAGGTGAAAGAAGTTTGCTTGAAATTTATTAAAAAATAAATACATCACATGTACATAAGTATTCACAGCCTTTGCCATGACACTCAAAATTAAGCTCAGGTGCATCATGTTTCCACTGATCATCCTTGAGATGTTTCTACAACTTGATTGTAGTCCACCAGTGGTAAATTCAATTGATTGGGCATGGTTTAGAAAGACACGCACATATCTGTATAAGGTTCCACATTTAACAGTGCATGTCTGAGGACACACCAAGCCAAGAAGTCCAAGGAATTGACCTCCATCAATCCCTAAGCCCCAGCCAAAGTGAGCCATCAGGCCAAAAGGCCCTTAGTCAGGGAGGTGACCCAGAACCCAATGCTTACTCTGAAAGAGCTTCAGCATTTCTCTGTGGACAGAGGAGAACCTTCCAAAAGAACAACCATCTTTATAGAACTCTGCTGATCAAGCCTGTATGGTCAACTGGCCTGCTGGAAGCCACTTCTCAGTAAAAGGCACATGACAGCCTGTCTGGAGTTTGCCAAAAGGCACCTGAAGGACTCTTCGACCATGAGAAACATTTTTTTTTTTTTTTTTGTCGAAGCACCTTTGGCACCAATTACACCAATGAAAGTGTTTTTTTGAGTATGATGCTACAAGATCGTTGTTCTTCTGGAAGGTTCTCCTCTCCATCCTCCATCGGGTCAACAAAATATAGAAAAAGTGAAGCGCTGGGAATATTTCTGAATGCACAGTACTTTTTTTTTTCCTTTCCTTAAGACTGTAGGAGCAATAATGTGTATAGCATGATAGTTATTGTACACATATAGACAAATATTGGACAAATATGAACAACTGATTTTATTTCAGATCACATGTACACAGAAATTTAATAATTGTGATTGGCTTTCTAGTGTCACTACATTTGAAATACCACGTTTCCACCAATGACCCAGAAACAAGCGTAAGTGGGAAGGGGAGTAAAATTTACAAACACCCCCTGCACACACCCACACAAAACAACGTTATAAATAGCCACAAGTTAACATGAAGGTTAGAGTACAGTAAGTGCTGATGCTAACCAGTGCTCACTCACATGATAGGGGGACGGATCAGAATTTAATTTATTTAAACCTTCTATCAATATTACTGGCCCAGGTTTTAATATTAAATGATATGATAATATATAATAAATTAATAATAATAAATAAATTAATATGATAAAATGAATGGTTTTGTCATTTACCCCTCCCACTACACACAAAAAAGAAACATATATCTATACAACAAATATCTGTATGGTATGTGTACATTATTATTATTCATAATAAAACAATTACAATATTCATTTATAGATCATAAACAAGATTGCAGTTCAGTAACTTTCTCACTTCCATATTTGCTAAATTACATTAATTTCCCAATAGGTAATGTGGAAAAGATTGAATATGTTACTAACAGCTTTTTAACATTTGAATCAATATTAATCGATATTTAATATGTTTTAAAAAAGAATACCATGCATGTCAATCATTTACATCCTTACTATCCTTATCCAAAATTAAAGTTAACTAATAAACTAATCATAATTATGCTAATCACTGAAGTCATTTATTCTAAATATTACAACAACAACAAAACATTCCAAATATATAATTGTGTGCCAACTATAAGAGGTTAAAAATACTTGATACATTTGTATTTGCAAAGTTTAATGGACACTTTACAATCATTTTTAATTAAGAATTTTAAAAACATAAGTTTAAAAACAGGTTTATAAAAACATAAGTAAAAAAATATCGGATAAAACAGGTTAAAGAGCGTTAGAAAAGTGAGAGGAGGGACCAAAGTGAGATATTTACCGCTACTAACTAGTTAGTCTCGATCGTATATGTAAAATGGCACGTGATGTCAGAACCTCCTGTATAAATCTTTTGCACAACGTGAGATCAGTGCATCAGACAGATTAGCAGGAGGAGACATGCTGTACTGTACAAAGACCTGAGACTGACGATGCTGATGATGCTGATGATGATTTGGATGACAGTGGAGCTTTTTTATAAAGTTGGTAAGTGTCTACAGCTTTGACTGTTTCCAATCGAAAGCACTTAATAACAATATATGTGTATAATAAGTACAATGAAGTAGAATAACGTTTGTTCTGTAACTAACAGCAGATTCTACAGAGATAAACGATATCAGTCAGCCAAACCCAGTGATCACTGCTGATGTTGGTGATAATGTGACTCTGCAATGCTTTAGACTGCAAGAGGATAATTCCGGAATCATTGTTTGGTACAGGCAAAAAGCAGGACAGGAGCCTCGTGTAATCGTCACAGTCCATGAACAAACCAATTATGAAGATGAGTTCAAATCACCAAGATTCAGCATTGAGAGAGAAAAACTGAGCTGCCATTTAAAAATAGCTAATTTGCAACCATCGGATGAAGGCACGTATTACTGTGTACGAAGAAATTATCTCACAAAGTTTGGAAATGGAACATTTTTATCAGTGAATGGTAAGAATTCAAATTTACACTGTAAATTAGTTAAAATAACTTAAATTAGTTTATTCTTTTATTTTTGTTAAGATAAACAGCTAAAACCTAAAGTTCAGGGTATCACTTTCATTATGTTAACTAACTGTGATATAATAGTCCAGTGTTTCAATGTAATAAATCATTTGTTTTTGCCTTTTTTTTTACTTCATTTCATTCAAGATGTCATTATTTTAACAATTATTCCATAATGTCTCATAATTGTCACAGCAATTATTTTTGACTAATTGAATTTGAGGATTAATTAATATTTTAATATATTACTATATTAATCTACCAACTGCATATATTAACTTAATTTACTTTATAAATATATCACTTTCATGAATTACATATTATAGCGTAAGTGCAAAACAAAATCAGGGGTAGTGATCATTCCATAAATACCAGTATATTATCTACCAGTATATATTATATTATAGCCATGTTTGCCTGGAGACAAAATAAGTAAATGTCTAAAATGGTATTTATGTTATTTTGCTGTCAAACTGTACATTGGTGCATAGTCACATATATTCAGATGTATCAAACAGTTATTGATGTTTGTGATAAAATAACACAGTATAAACATTATTATGTTTCATCATTTATTATTCTTGTTAAGAATCCTGAGTGTTTAACTGAATATTCTATAACTGGATATGTTTTATGGTCTGTATTAATTATAGAGTCAAATTTTAAAGAACCAGATGTTAATCTTATACTCTCTATATGACACTGATCAGGTGATGGAAATGTAAAAGTCTCAGTATCACAGAGCGGCACGTTGGACTCGGTTCCTGCAGGAGCGTCAGTGACTCTGCAGTGTTCGGTTCTCTCTGAGAGCAGAGCAGCAGAACTCCAAGTGCTCTGGTTCAGAGCTGCTCCACCGCAATCCCATCCTCAAATCATTTACACTCATCACAACAGCAGCCATCAGTGTGAGAGCGGCTCTTCTACACACACCTGTGTGTACAACTTCTCCAAGAACATCCTCAGCCTCAGTGATACTGGGACTTACTACTGCGCTGTGGCCGCGTGTGGGAAGATCATTTTTGGGAACGGGACACGAGTACAACTGGGTAAGTACTGACTTGTTAAAGAAAAAACTTTCTAATTAATTAATTGTTGCTGATAATACACTCCTGTGCAAAACAAAAGTAAAAAGAAGTTGCACATTAGAAGATTCCGTTTAACCAATTTAAGCTTCCATAATGGCGCATGATGTGGTGGCCAATACGTGTAAAAATGATTTCTCATGCACAGTTTGAGTCCTGGAATATGGCCGTGCCATCAAGGAAAAAAAGGACATTAATATAACAAATATTTAAATTATTATTATTATTATTATTATTATTATTATTATTATTATTATTATTATTATTACTTTTTCTTACCATCTTTTTTGCACTAAGAGTTCTAATAATGTGTTTGAGGAGTCCTAATCCAATTCCAGTCACTTCAAATCATCTTTAATTTTTATTCCTTTAATATCAAAATAGTATGATTAAAACATAACGTTGTTATTGGAGGATATTGTTTAATCATTATCATTTTGTGCTACAGAGGGATCTGTGGATTCTGTAGTGATCTACCTCACTCTGACTTTGGGAGTGTGTGTGGTTGTGATCTTTATCCAAGTTGTTGTCTTCTGTAAATGGAGAAACCATGAACCACATTTGAGTGAGTGTTTTATAGCTTTGCACTATTTATTACAAATACATTCAACGTGGGCTTTGCTAAATTGCAACAATATAAGTAAAAGTCACAGAAAATTAATTAGAAATGATTATTAATTAATAAAGTTAATGTTTAATTAATTCATTAATGTGTTTGGTTCATTTAACCAGAGAGACGAAGCTTTGAGAGAAGAATGGAAAATCCAAACACTCAAGTATAAAAATAAGGCTGTAATTGACTTATTATTTTGAATTATAGTTTTATTTTTACAATTTAGTTCCATTTTAATTGAAGTTAATTTTCTTTCTCATAGACTTGTGACTCTGCTGAGCTGAACTACGCTGCCTTACATTTTAATGACAAGAAAACCAAGACAAGAAGCGAAAAACGAAAAGAACCTCAAAACACTGTTTACTCCGACATCCGGTCTCTCACAGTTACTTAAATTACTTAAAAACATGTCTTTAACAACACATTTTATTTAAATTTAATTATACTTTGAAGTATGTTCAGGAATACATGTATATGTATGGTGGCATGCATATCTCATTTAATCTCAAAAACTGAGCTCAAAGAAAAACTGAGCTCAAACGAGTATACTTCAGATAAAGAATACTTCAGATTCATACATTAGAAGAACATTTTTGATTATTTTAAATTTTTAGGAAGGATTTTAATTAAATTTTTTTTTTTACACATTTTTGGGTTAAAATTATGATATTCACAAAAAAAAAAGGACTGAAGATTTGTCAGGATATTTGTTTTGTGCAGGTTCTTGATGTATGTGGTCATTTACTGTGTTTTTGAAATCTGTCACCAATGTAGACAGCAAAAAAAAAATATTTATGAGTTTATACATACATAAACCTTTATTAATGTCATTAATGTTTTATTTGTGTGTAATAATAATAATAATAATAATAATAATAATAATAATAATAATAATAATTATTATTATTATTATTATTATTATTATTATTATTATTATTATACACATACATAAATAAACAAGGTTAGTTGTCTCAATTCACATGAAGAAAAATATATGCCATATATGGCATTTTAATCTTTCTTCCAGGATTTAAATTTTCTGAATCTTCTCATCTTGATTTAGTTACATTTTACTGGATACCCATACGTATGTACAGTAACTGTATATTGTAAGTACATTTGGAGACACTTGTAAAGCTGAATGTGTAAGTTGGTGCAAACACACATTTCACAACAAAAAAACAAAACAAAAAAAAAACATCATATTTAGTCAGAAGAACGTGAATTTCTTCTTTAACCATGAATTTCTTCTTTCATTTTTTTTTTGTCATACTCTATGATAATGTCTATACTGAAGCGATTGACTCTCCTGTTTCTTAGATCTTATGTTCTTCTGTCTTTCCTCCATGTTTAATGGTTTTCCAAATACATGATAATAGGTGAATTATCTAACATAAATAAGTGTGAATGTGTGTTTAAATGTGTGTTCGTCGTGGCCTACGAATGTCTGACATTTTATCAAGGGTGTTTTCTTACCTTATGTGCAACCTGGTTAAAGATACAGCAGTTACTAAATACATGAAGAAAGCTTAAAGCAGATAAAATTGCAATGCATTTTTTATGGACTCGAGGTTTCTCTATGGTGTGTGTATGACTATAAAGGAAACTGTGTACAACATTGCTTTAAAAATGAGGCCTAAGACTCGTCTGGTGTCCAGTCTAACACCATTCTGGGAAACCAGAACGTTCCACAAAGATTATCCATGCCCACACATACGAACACGTGCACACACAGAAATTGCTACAAGGATATTCTACTGATAGTCAAATAAGCGTGATTTCATTCATTTATTCATCTTCTATGCTTATCCTATACCGGGTCACAGGAAGCCTGGAGCCTATCCCAGGAAACTTTTGGCACAACGTGGGGTACTCTCTATGCAGGGTGCCAAACCATCGCAAGGCACACACACACACGCACACGCACACGCACACGCACACACACACACACACACACACACACACACACACACACACAATTTAAATACAACAACCAGAAAAAAAAGTATTGTCAGTACCAAAGCACCATAAGCAACACCAGCATTTCCCTTCTTATCACTATTCATTCACTCATTCACTCAGTGTCTATATTGCTTTATCCGGTACCTCGTATCCTGTCATCCAGAGGAAACCAAGCATGGGAGAACATGCAAACTTGCACAAAGAGGTGGGAATATAAACCTGATGTGTGAAATCACTCTACACAGTAGCCTTATCATGGAGGTAAATGAACATCAATATTAACATTT
>JAAGKR010000518.1:150742-160742 GCA_011419295.1 Clarias macrocephalus | reverse complement strand
CCTAAGTGTGATTGCTAACAGGTATGTCTTAGTTAGAACTCAAGTCCAAATGCACTGGAAGTTCTCAGTGGCCATGTTTGTATGCTGTTGGAAACTGCCGATGTTGATGGCCTGATAGTCACTCGAAATCCTGAATGTTTTACAGCTTGAAGTTAGTAGCGCAGTAGCTATGTTAATATCTACATAGCAATAGCATCCATGAACTGTATCAGTCAGGATTTAGGCCTCACCATGGCACAGAGACAGCACTTGATAAAGTAATAAATTACATCCTATTGTCCTCTGACAAGGGTTGTGTTTCTTTGCTTGTGTTACTCGACCTCAGTGCAGCTTTTGACACCATTGATCATAATATTATCTTTTACAGATTGGAAAATAGATCCTATTTGACTGATCATTGAGTTTGCAGATTTAAATGGTGACTATTCTGCCTATTTTCAAATAGAGTTTGGTGTTCCACATGGTTTGCTTTTAGGCCCACTGCTTTTTTTTTCTTTACATGCTTCCTCTGAGCAACATAATTTATAAGCATGATAGTAGTTAGTAGATAGGTGTATGTCACAGCAAAACCAGATGGGAAAAGCCAGTTTAATAAAGTTAAAGCAATGTGTGCAGAACATGAGAGACTGGAATGTTAATTAACTTCCTTTTGCTTAATCCCGACAAGAGAGAAGTTCTGGTACTAGGACCACATTCAGCTATGAGTAAGATTTTTGATCACACTGTAACTCTGGATGGCCTTTCTGTTCCATCAAGTGCATCAGTAAAAGACCGCAGTGTGATTATAGATTCCAATCTCTCATTTGAAGCACATGTAGATAACATTACCAGGATATATATTTTTTTTATCTCAGAAATATTGCCAATTTCCGGAATATATTGACACTAAATTCAACAAGCTTCAGTTAGTTTTATGCTATTTACAAGCATTTTTGTAAATAGATTTGCCTTAGATAGAGGAGCAGATCTGGGGGACTCATGGATGTAGAGTATTATGGTGAAGTGATACTGTATGTTTAGATGCTGTCTTCCCCACTCTCATTGATCACTCAGGTTTGTTGATGGTGAAGTGACTGTTCGCTTTACATCTCAGTGAGCCCTCACGATTGTGTTTCCTTCTGGCTCTCTCTGTTGAGCTACACATGCCACTCCTGAGCTGTCGGTGATCAAGACCCACTTTGCCCTCTGGACCTGTCTGACTCATCCTGGTGCTCCGTTTCTGGTTGGAGATCTCGTCACATGGAGGCAGTGACTAGGGACGGATCCGCTTTACCATGAAGACGATCCTGGCCTTGGCTGGTGCAGACAGCTTCTGACTGCAACTTCTCAATGGTTCAAGACTGGAATTCCCTATAATAATAATAATAATAATATATATATATATATATATATATATATATATATATATATATATATATATATATATATATAATGAACTGGGCTCCATATTTACTTAATGACATTAAATATTATACTGAACTTCCAGCTGCCTAATGCACAGTATGACTGCAAGACAATTCCTGCTATCCGGTATCACTGTGTTGACTCTGGTTCCTCTAAAAGTTTCTTCCTATTTCCAACACACACTGTATATAACACACACTGTAAAAACCTAGATCATAATGTCACTAAAACACACCACATGTGGGACAAATAAATGAAATAAGAAAACTGAGGTTATGGTCTCTAAAAGAATAGGTGCAATATGCATAATCAACAAACCTCACAACCTGGGATTCCCCAAGTAAATGCCCATTAATCCCCACCCACACATTTATTTTGACATTAATATACTATAATTTGAAGAGATGTTACACCCAATTAAACTCTAAATAACAGGTCTTTTTAGATGAACATACAGTATGTCCAGTGCCTTTGAAATACAGTCATTGATTTTTATGACGAGTAACTCCATAGGCTGTGGGATTGTTACATTTCATTGTTTCTAAAACACAGACTTATATAATGTTAGGCTTTCTGATGGAATTCTCTAATCTGAATAGTCAAAACTGTTAACAGGGACATTTAAAACACTACAATAAGCACATCCATTGTATCACTGATTCATTTCTAATCTTCTTTTAAGTTGTATGTAATGCATACAAAGTAACATGTTGGGTTACTTTTTTGATGTAACGAGTAATTTAACGCGTTCGGTCCGCCATTTAAGTACTCAGTTATTTAGCTATATTTTCAAAAATGTAATCCGTTATTCAGACAATTTACGTAATCCATGAGCCAGACAGCAGTGATTCTGTTAGTGTGTGTGTGTGTGTGTGTGTGTGTGTGTGTGTGTGTGTGTGTGTGTGTGTGTGTGTGTGTGTGTGTGTGTGTGTGTGTCAAAATCGTCCTACACACACTGTAATGAAGTGAAATCTACTGAAGTCACTTTATTAACCAGTATAACTTTTCTAAACCATTGGAATAAAATAGCGGTGAACACCAAGTGTAGAGTGTTATGTATACAGTAGAAAATATATTTAATAGTTGTTATTGGTGTAATATATGTTTATAATAATTAGATGGCCAAAAAAGTGCATGGTGTTAGATTCAATCATATTTATGAGGCCAGAAAAAAATAAAAATAAAATAAAATAAAATAAAATATGTACATAGTGGAGGACTAGCTGCCAGACACTGAAATCATACAAAAAGCCTCCTGTTCAATTTTAATAATGAAACACATGTTCAGTTATTTGTCTTTTATGTGGCCATAACAAGGCAATTACAATGCAAAATATAAAACAAACATAGACAAAAATAAATTAATGAATAAAATGGAAATAATTACTTGCATAATTTATTTCTATAAAAGGGCACTGTATGCTGTACAGCAAATAAAAAATATATAATAAGTTACATCTTACACTTATATTTGACATCACTGTACACACACTCACTTAATGTGCTAGTTGTCTTTTTGTCAACATTTTCTTTCCTCTTGGGGAATTTCAGAGCTGTGTAATTCAGTGTTTCAGGTTCAGATTCCTGAAAATTAAAATAACAGAATAAAACATAATAATTTAAAGTTATACCCATACAACATGTAAACACTTTATACATTTTTATACACACTTATTACACAACAAAAGCACAACACTAACATAAAAGCTTGTCATTGAGTGCAGGTTTGAGGAAAGAGTCTGAACAAAGTATATCTAAAGCAGCACACTTAACAACATATGAATATAGCAACACTGCACGTAAGTCGGACATGACTAATGGAGACATAGCTGTACATACAGAAAAAAAAATATAGTATATAAAACTACATTGTTTACTTTATTGCACACATACGTACCTGCCTCATCCCTGAAGAATGTTCCATAGAAGTAGTCAATGCTAATACAGGAAATAACATATGGCTGATTTGTAATAGTAATAAAAGTACTGGATTCATTTCTGACTACAAATACACTTACTTTTATCATGGTTGCTTCCACTCAGTAGGAAAAAAGTGAGACAGAGAATCAAAAGTGCACACAAACCCAAAGCCGCTCCCAAACTGAGCACTGTCGAATGTAGAGATCTAGTCATTTTTTATACTGTTATTTCACCTTTCATTTTACAAAATACAAATTATTTGCAAATGGCATATGATATATGGATAAAAAAAATCAACAATTTACAATTATGACACATCTTACCTGTTTTCTCTTGTGTGTTCATGTTAGTGCTGTTTCCATTCATTGTTGGTTCACACACCACTGAATTATTACGCAGAGCTGGTTTAGATGTTTCTGATGAAACAGTAACATGCTCACTTTTATATTTTTTACATAATTCACTAAAATTCTGGCTCTTGAATGTGTTAAAGAAAACTCAGTAAGCATCTTGATTTCATTATTATTTGCCTTCCAGGTTAAATAATATTTGTAATAAAGAAAAATATATATATTTTCATTAAACCTGTAGCTTCAATAAATTACATCCAAAATCCTACCATTGATTTTTAAATAAGTTCCATCTCCAAACTCAAGGTGAGGTTCCATCAGGGCACAGTAGTACGTAGCTTCATCAGACTGAATGATGTTTAAAATTGTCATATTGAAGCAGTTTACAGATATTTCCATTTGAAAACGAGACTTTTGGAATCCATTGGAGAAAGTTTCTCCTCCAGTTTTATAGAACTTAACTATAAGCTCAGGCTTTTCTCTGTTTGGTTGCTTAAACAAATATATCATATGAAATAGTTTTTTAGAAATACAACACCGCAGAGTAGCCGAGCCTCCAATATCCACACTGAGCTCCTTATCAGGCTGATTAACTGGTGACTCTGTGAGGGATTGTGCAGTAACCCAGTGTCTATTAAGTCGGACTGTATCTGGCAAACAAAATTAGAGAATTAATTTATTGGATGAACAGTCATATACACAAAGGGCTATTAAAAAAAAAAAAAACTTAAAGTTTAACGTAATGATACTATTTCATTTACTTATATAATATAAACTCTTTATTATCCTGAATACATCATATTACTTACATTTGGTGGCGAAGATCAAAATTAAGATCCACAATCGAGTCATTTTTTTTTATTCATTAGAAATTCTACTGTGTTTGTATTTCAGTATAACATGATACTGGTTGAAGCATGGTGAAAATTTATATTTATACATTAGCTGGTCTGAACTGACCACGCCCCACAATGTGATGTGAATGGTTGTAATAAATTCTGATCTGCCTACTTTCATACCACATATTTCCATAATTGTGTTTTGGTGTTGGTCTGAGATATAATTATAAAGATGGTAAGATAAAATGGAAAATGTGGTTTACAGGTTCACTCTTGTGTGCCTACACTAACAACTTTTTGTTGCTCTCTGAATGTAGCTCATGTGTGAAAAACCTTGCTCACGCTGCATTCTGCATTTGGAATAAATTAGCATAATAAATTTGACTTTCTGCCTTTTTTTTATTTAAATTGAATTGGATACATTTAAACACACAAGATGCAGAAAAATCCTCCACTCCTCCTACTCCCAGATATGTACGATGTTGTACACATTCTACAATGTGGGAACCTGCCAGCATGTTGTGAGCACAATCCCAGTGTCTGCATGGTGGGAAGGACCTATGCTAGATGCTGAGGGCAACAACAACATGATAACAGGCTCTGAATGAAAAGGGTGAATTTGGACTGTCAATAGTTAGATTTGACTGGAATTGTATGAACTGCTGTAAAACTCCTTGCAGTCCTAGTTGTAAGTCACCTGACCATGCAAACAACATATATACTCTTTATCCTAGCCTATCCCAGGAGACTTAGGGCACAAGACAGGGTACACCCTACATGGAGTGCCAATCCATCTCAGCGCAAACAAACATACAAACATTCTTACACCACTAAGTTGGCAATTTAGGAATGTCTCGGGAAAACAGAAAAAATGTCATCAAAGACTTTTAAAATATTAAAACAAACAAAATTTATACTGTAGTATAACTGGAGCATTGCTAAACCCTTCTACCAAATGTCAACATTAGCTTTGAAGAACAAGTGCATGCAGTACAACCTATATTTTTATTCAACCTAAGCAAAGAATCCTCTGCCTGCTAATGTCTGGTAAGAGGTACTGCAAAATGTGAACAACCACTAGCAGACAAAAATGCCAGACAGTTTTGGACTAATGTGCAGTGTATAAAAGATGTAGTAGCAAACGTTACAAGTTGGAACATTTGTGTTAAGGTCTTAATTAACTAAAGGAGACAAAGTGGTAGCTATAAGAGAAAAACTACCTATACAGTGTGCGTATTACCGTATTGCCTGGTACACATTCACACTCACTCACTCATTCTCTATATGCCTTATCTTGTACCAGATCACAGGAGGCCTCGAGTCTATTCTATTTGACTCTGAGCACAAGGTAGGGTGTCAATGCATCACAACGTATACACGCACACAAACACACACACACACACACACACACACACACACACACACACACACACACACACACACACACACACACACAAACACACACACACACACACACACACACACACACACACACACACACACACACACACACACACACACACACCACACACACACACACACACACACACAAAGGAGCACCATGAAGCTATGAGACCACTGTGTCACCAGTCCTATGCAGTTTAATACTATACAGTGGAACCCTGGATTGCGAGCATAATTTGTTCCGGAAGTGGACGCGTATGTCAAAACAGTAAATCAAAGTGAATTTTTCCATAATTTTTCCCAAAAAAAAAAAAAAAGTAGGAGGAGGTATGAGACCCTCCCCTCTCCCTCTTCTTGTCTTTTACAGTAACTCTTCCTCCTCTCTTATTTGAGTTTCACACACACATTAACAGAAACGCTGTTTTGGGAAAATTGACAAGGAACACACAAGGAACCTTCACTAATGACACTCGCGTGAGTGACACACTAACGGAATCACTGCTGTAAAGTAAAAGTAAAAAAATTAACCTTCACTTTACCTTTGAAAAGAATCGTTACAGAGCAGTGTTTCTGTTAGAGTGTGTGTGTGTGTGTGGGGGGGGGGGTGGGGGAGGGGGAGAAGAGTTGTGTGTTGTGTGTGTGAAAGCGAGAGGCGCGCACACACACAGACACAAAATGCAGGCAAAAGAGAGAAAATGGAGTTTTAACCTTTCTAATGATACTTGCTTTTGCTTTACACGCGTGCACACGGGTTTCATAATTAACAGTACACACGCGCTGTACACACATATACAAATACAAAATAAAATATGTGCACACATGTGGTCACAGTGTTATAGTAAACAGTACACGCGTACACGGATGTTGATTATACCAGTGAGAGACAAGCACTAAGACCCTAAGACCCAGCAGGGGAGATGATTACCCACAATTCCACAGAGCAAGAGAGAGAAAAACCATTGGCTCAGTTGTGATCACGTAACACTCAGAGTCAGCACAAGAAATGTATGAGTGATACATGCAACTTGGTATTCATAAACCAAGACTCGCTCGTTTTTCAAGTCACAATATATTAAAAATCTTTGCTCATCTTACGGAACTCTCGCAAACCGCATTACTCGCAATCCGAGGTTCCACTGTATTTCCATGTTGCACAGAGATAATATGCAAAAGGTAGCAACATGGTAATCGTGGTTTAATTTTACTCTTTCATGTGCATTTTTGGACTGCAGTTAATTTAAATTTATTTTATTTCATATTCTTACAAATTTTTGATTACACGGTAACCAAATGAAAGGATAAAGCATCTGTATTCATGTGCACTTGATCCAAAGAAATTTCAAAACTCTTGTTTTTGTATTTGTGTATTTATAATCTTTTATATATTTAGTAAAAAAAAAAGCTCATATTTGGCATGACCTAAATACAAATTAATTACATTATTAATTATTAATAAATTTTAATAATACATTTTATACATAAAATTATTAATACATTTCAATTATAACAATATAAATTCTTATAATAATATTTTTTATTATAAAAATACATTTGTGGAATCCCAAATCTTGGAAACATAAGGCATACATTTTGGAAAATTGTAACATCATGGATATTGTGGCATATCACATGCAAGTGCTGGGCAACGCCGCGATGATGACACGTGCCAATCAGGGGGATGAACAACACCTGGACGCATGCCAATGTAGGCTCTCCACATCATAACAGAGAATTTTTTTCTTCTCAAAAAAGGATATTTAAAAATTTTCTATCTATCTATCTATCTATCTATCTATCTATCTATCTATCTATCTATCTATCTATCTATCTATCTATCTATCTATCTAGTACTGTGCAAAAGTCTAATTTCTTATTGCACTCCTCTTTATAATTTGTTTTAAAGAGCAAGAAATTCTTAAATTTTAAACATAGCTCTGAGGAATAATTTTCCAGGCTTTCTAAAGCCTGAATCTATAGATCTATTCCTATAGGAGGCTCTTCACTTTGTAAAGTTTTACTTTTCTCACATTCGTGTTTTTTACAGAGGATTTACTGCTGTTACAGTAGGCTTGACAGAAAAGTGTCTGAGTTATTTTTTTAGATGAATTAAAAGAAGAGTTATAGCCTGTTGTGTCTGCTGCACCTTGATACACCGGGAGAGACGAACACACAAACACCACACACACACACACACACACACACACACACACACACACACACACACACACACACACACACACACACACACACACAAAGGCATGGCGTCTGTTTATTCTCATCAAAGTGAGCACATTTAAGCATTAGGCCAGGTGCTGCGTCACATACAAGCCCAACCTTAAAAGAACCAGGCATTAACATGTCAGTCATAGAGACCCGGTGACAGACAGACAATAATTGTTTTCCTGGCTAAACAAAGGTTCTAATAGACAAGAGCTGTTTGGCTGTACAGTATATTAATCCGGTAACAGACTATAGGAAGTGTTACCATATAATGAGTCAGGAAGCGCAATGAGGGGGGGTGTTCTAATAGCACACCCTCTCATAATAATAATAATAATAGATAATAATAATAATAATAATAATAATAATAATAATAATAACAGTTCATATATTATATTACAGTTACACAAACATCACATCAGTGTACACCAAATAGTCCATTTCCCCAGGTTGGATGTTCCACTTGAACTGCTGAGATTCACAAACAAACAAACACACAGACAGACAAACGGTTAAAAAGTGTCTATGAACAACTGGACAGGAAAATGAAAAAAATTAATGCAAATTTTGACTAATAATGTTTAATGTTTTTTTTTTTTTTTTGCACACAAAGTTGTCCATGACAAAACATTAAATTTAAAAGCTCCTATATCACCTTATTGTAAAACCTTTATTCTTACTGTATACCGTATACTTTTTAAATAAACCATGTACATGTACTGTATCAGCCCTGTTTTTTAGCAAAGGTTAATCGTATTGTTCTTATCTGTTGAATGAGCACTAAAGCAAAATTATAAGCCGTGCAACACAGTGGCTGGCATTAGTGAATTAAGTGATTCAGATGCATACAGTAGAGGGATAAAGATACTTTATTGATCCTGAAAGAAATTTCAGGCATCCGGTATCAATGAAGACAGCAGCACAAGACATGTTTTAGATGTGATTGCGCACGTTATAGCTTACATATAGTTAGTAGACTACAGTATTACATGTATGCATCGCTAATGTCTTTGTCATCTGAACACCATGTTATATACAGTAGTTATCTATGTGAGATCCTGTAGTGTAAGCATGTTGTGAAATTAGTTTTTTAGTGCAACATTCTGTTTCACTTCACTATCAATATAGTTTTTAATTCACCCTCCTTTCTCCTTCTTTCATGAGCACTAGTTTTGCTGCATTCAATTGACAAGTAGGCAGAGAAATAAAATTAAAGCAATTAAAAATTATTTGTATACAAGAGACATGAGATGTACGTTCTGTGCGGGATACGGTTTCACTCGCCGTGTCAGGTTTTGTCTGCTATTACTGTAATTTTAAAACACTTGGCGACTGACAGGCACACGATCAGCTGATGCATGAACATACGTTAATCAGAGCATACCTGTATTATGATGCTGCTTTGAGTGTGTGTGTGTGTGTGTGTGTGTGTGTGTGTGTGTGTGTGTGTGTGTGTGTGTGTGTGTGTGTGTGTGTGTGTGTGTGTGTGTGTGTGTCTGGAGAATCTCTTATAACAACATTTGCTAATATAATAGAAATAAGGTTATTAGTGTTATTGATAGAAGTGAAAGTAGTAATTATAATCTAAAATCTTCTAAAATCACTTACTTTTATATTTTTTTCTTTTCCTCAGTATGAAATAAGTGAGAGAAAAAATCACAAGTGCAAACAAGCCCAAAGCCGTTCCCAAAATGAGCACTGTCACATGTAGGGATAACACAGTGATGCGAGATTAATTACAAACAACTTCCTGTGGCAAATTCTTCAGTGAAAAGTAATTATCTAAGAGTGAATAATGAGACATCTTACCAGTTTTCTCCTGTGTGTTCATGTTAGTGCTGTTTCCATGCGGCGTTGATTCAC
>JAAGKR010000518.1:129471-144738 GCA_011419295.1 Clarias macrocephalus | reverse complement strand
AATCTGTGAAGTGGCTGGATCACATGAAGCAACGTCACTAACGGTTTTATTTTATTTTATTTATTTTTAAACTACAGGAGGACTGTACTGGAAATGCCCAGAATGTAACATGTGCTTGGTTGTAATTAAAATAAATAAATAAATAAATAAACACAACAAACATGCTATGTAACAGTGTCTCAATCAACCACATCTCACCCAACTTAACCCCAACTTGATTTATGTGTACCTTTTTTGTGTAATGGAAAACTCAGAGCTGGACACTGCCACCTGGTGGAAGTATATTTAAATCATGCTTTATTACTTTTTTTTTTTTTCAATACCATGGACAGCAACAAAATCATAGTCACAAACTAAAATGAATTGTGAATTTAATGACTGTGGCCCATATCAGTAAAGGTCAAGGTTTCAGCAAAAGAACTCGAGTATAGCCATCAGTTTAACCACCACTGAACAGTTGTAACAGTGCCAGCATCTCAGGCTTTCTTATCAAACATCAGTGCCAGACCTCACTAATGCATTGTGTCAGAATCCAAGATAGTTGTCATTTATTTGCAAGAATTTTCATGCATACATTCTAAAGACTTTGATAAGGGTGTCCTTTCATGGCCAACTATTCTGTACTTTTGGGTTTGTGTTTTTTTTTAAGGTATGGTTGAAGGTATGCATGACTTAAATACAAATTAATTACAATATTAATTATTATAATACATTTTCTATTATAAAAATACATTTGTGGAATCCCAAATCTTGGAAATACATTTTCGAAAATTGTAACATCACTGATATTGTGGCATATCACATGCAATTCCTAGGCAATGCCACCATGATGACGTGCGCCATTCAGGGGATGCACAACACCTGGATGCATGTCTATGCAACACAAAGCAACAGACGTGTGTACATTAAGGTAGCACCAGGTCTAGGAGCATTGTGTCAGTATAGTGAAAAGAAAAGAGAAAAGATTCATTTAAAAAAGAGAAAACTGAAAAGAGAAATGAAAAGAAAAAAAGAGAAAAGTGAAAGAAAAGAGAAAAGAAAAAAGAAAAAAGATAAAACTAAAAAGACAATAGAGAAGGATTAACCTTGTCTATCTAGTAGCGTACAAAAGTCTAATTCCTTATTGCACTCCTCTTTATAATTTGTTCCAAAGAGCCAGAATTTTTTTTATATTTTTAACATAGCTTTGAAGAATAGTTTCCTATATAGAATCTATAGATCTATTTCTACAGAAGGCTCTTCAGTTTTTTTTTTTTTACTTTTCTCACATTTGTATTTTTACAGAAGATTTACTACTGTTACAGTACGTTTAAAAGAAGAGTGTCTGGTTAATTCATCTTAAAACTCAGTTTTAAGATGAATTAAAAGGAGAAGAGTTATAGCCTGTTGTGTCTGCTGCACCTTGATACACCAGGAGAGACGAACACACACACACACACACACACACACACACACACACACACACACACACATACACACACACACACACACACACACACACACATGATTTCTGTTTATTCTCATCAAAGTGAGCACATTTAAGCATTAGGCCAGGTGCTGCGTCACATACTGTACATGTCCAACCTTAAAAGAACCAGGCATTAACATGTCAGTCATAGAGACCCGGTGACAGACAAGTGATAGGAAATATATTTCCTGACTAAACAAAAGGATTCTAGTAGATAAGAGCTGTTTGGATGTATATTCATCCTGATACAGATTACAGGAAGTGTTCCATATAATGAGTCAGGAAGCGCAATGAGGGTGGTGTTCTAATAGCACACCCTCTCATAATAATAATAATAATAATAATAATAATAATAATAATAATAATAATAATAATATGTGAACAGTTCATATATTATATTACAGTTCCACAAACATCACATCAGTGTACACCAAATAGTCCATTTCCCCAGGTTGGATGTTCCACTTGAGCAGGTGAGATTCACAAACAAACACACAGACAGACAGACAGACAGACAGACAGACAAACAAACAAACAAACAAACAAATGGTTAAAAAGTGTCTATAAACAACTTAACAGGAAAATGGAAAAAAAAATGCCATTTGCGGATTCATTTTGGCTAATAATGTTTTTTTTTTTTTCAGATGCACACAAAGTTGTCCATGACAAAACATTTAATTTTAAAGCTTTTATTTAACCTTACTTTATACTGATACCTTAAACTTTTTAAATAAACCATGACATGTACTGTATCAGTCCTGTTTTTTTTAGCAAAGGTTAATTGTATTGTTAACGTACAGGTTAATGTACATCTGTCGCATGAGCACTAATGGAAAATTATAAGCTGTGCAACACAATGACTGGCATAAGCGAATTAAGTGATTCAGATGCATACAGTAGATGAATAGATAGATAATTTATTTATCCTGAAAGAAATTTCAGGCATTGAGTATCAATTAAGACAGCAACACATGTTTTTAGTTGTAATTGCGCACGTTATAGCTTACATATAGTTAGTAGACTATAGTATTACATGTACTGGATGCATTGCTAAAGTCTTCGATAAGGCATTAGTGTTTTGAAAGTCTTCTGAATATTATGTTATATACAATAATTAACTATAATTAATAGTTTTAGTGCAACATCCTGTTTCACTTCACTATCAATATTAATCCAATATAAAATCATGAAACTATCAATAGTTTTTATGCATTCAATTGACAAGTAGGCTGAGAAATAAAATTTCAACACTTAAAAATGACTTGTATACAAAAGACGTATACAAGCTGTTGCACTTGCCGTGTCAGGTATTTGTCTGCTATTACTGTAATTTTAAAAACACTTAGGGGACGACTGACAGACACGATCAGCAGATGCATAAACAGACTTTAATCAGAGCATACCTGTATTATCCCAATCACAGTCAGTACACACAATACTGTTGCTGCTCCGAACACAAGCACTGTTGAATGTAGAAATCTTATACTGTGATTTCCCCACATTACATTTACATTAGTACTAATGATTTTATAGATTATTTATGCCTAATAAAAAAGCAAAAATAAAATTAATTAATTTTAAAAATGTAATAATTAGTGAGCTTACCTGTTTTCTGTTGTGTGGTCATGCTACTGTTGTTTCCACATGTTGGTCCAAACACCAACGAATTATCACACAGTGCTGGTTCAGATGTTTCTGACGCAATAGTAACATGCTCACCTATAAACATGCATCATTATTAACTTAATAAAAGTGCGTAGTTCAGTGTTGTTGAAGAAAACAGGAAGTATTTTACTACTGTACATCTCTATTACTTTTGCTCCATTTTGAACATCCGAATGGTAATGAGGACAAAAAAAAAAGCTAAATCACCCTTTAAATAAATAAATAAATAAAAGTAACCAAGTAGTTAAATTGTAACAATAAAATCCAACCTTTAATTTTTAAATAAGTTCCATCTGCGAACACATGGTAGGGTTTTGGCAGTGTGCAGTAGTATGTTGCTTCATCAGACTGAAGTGTGTTTAAAATGGTCACATTGAAGCAGTTTGAAGATCTTTCTATCAGGAATTCAGTCTTCTGGAATCCATTGTAAAAGGTTTCTTTAGCAGCTTTATATACTGTAACTATAAGTTGA
Organism: Clarias macrocephalus; assembly: GCA_011419295.1. Lineage (NCBI taxonomy): Eukaryota > Metazoa > Chordata > Actinopteri > Siluriformes > Clariidae > Clarias > Clarias macrocephalus. Next base: position 141,133 of record JAAGKR010000518.1, on the reverse strand, counting down.
GGTTTTTCCCTGTTTGGTTGCTTAAACAGCTCTATTATTCCAATTTCGTTTTCAGAAATACAACATCGTAGAGTAGCCGAGTCTCCGACATTCACAGTCAGCTCTTTATCAGGCTGGTAAACTGATGACTCTGTGTGGGATTGTGCAGTAACCCAGCGTCTACCAGGTTGGAGTGTATCTTAAAAATATGAAATACATTAATTGGATAATGAATGCAATTTTAACATTGATAAAAAATATATATAATTTTTTTAATTGTTCAAGACTACCTTATTCAAAAATTCACATTCTAAAATTAAATCTACCTTTTACACTGAGTATTTTTTTAGTTTAAGCCTTCATAGATTTTAAGACTTTGTTATACTGTAATTATAAATTATTCCACGTAAGCAGCAAACGCAATGAAAATGATTGCTTGCATTACTTACACACGGTGATCAAAAATAAAATCCAGAAAATGGTCATTTTTTTAATTTCTTGGAGATTCTACAGTGTTTATATCTCCTTTATAAACTACTTTATAAATGCTTTGAACATTTATACTTGTACTATAGGTGATCTTACAAGGGACGCCCCCAGAATATGATTGGCCATACGAACACAAAAAAAGACAAGGTGAACTTACCTGTGGTTTTCTTATCTACCCACAACCACACATTGTTTTCCATATCAGTGTTTTTTATCAGTGTTAAAGATACCAGAAGATGGAAAATGTGGTTTCTGCCCATCTGCCCACACAAACATACCATTGTTTATTTGTACTGCCCTGCCCATTTCAACTTGTCTTGTGTATTGATGGTGATCTTGGTCAACAAAGCATGACATTTATGGCATTATGTTAGACCTCAAAAGGGATCTTGAATATTTATTTAATAATGTCTTATTACTTTGATTAGACTCTGTGTGAATTTTCATTGTGTAAGGTTTCGAACCTTAGCTGCCTCGAGTGGATGGAACGACAGAGCTCTAGCGGACGTCTTCCCGGGAACTTCCCTCTGATCTCCACGAACTCATGGACCTCGCTGGGAGGATCAACTCACACCTTCGCTCAAGACGACTGACCCGGAGGTCACCTCCCCCCAGGAGATCAACTTCCCCCAGGACATCCTGCCCATCCTCTCCTCCAATACAGACTAATCAGGAGGAGCCCATGCAGCTGGGCAGGACCTGCATCTCCGATATGGAGAGACGCCGCCGCCTGGAGAGGGCCTGCTTCTACTGCGGGGGTTCAGTTCACATGCTCAAGAACTGCCCGTTAAAAGGAGGCGCCCTCTAGTCAGACTGGGAGCTCTAGAGGGCGCTCCTCCCAAAAGACCCCCAGACCCTCGCCCCCTGCTCTCCGTTACACTCGTTAGTGACGGCCAAGCCCATTCCATTCAAGCACTCGTTGACTCTGGTTGACAGTGCAGATCCCTTGCACTTCACTGGATTTTCTGCTGGCAGTCCAAGTCCTAGATGGGAGCCCCCTGCCGGCCATCACTCACAGAACTCTTCCGCTCACTCTAAGAATGTCGGGGAATCATTCTGAGGAGTTTTTTTTTGTTATCAATGTCACATGCCGCTCTTGTCCTTGGTCTTCCATGTTTAGCTCTCCATGGTCCCCAGATCGACTGGATCAAGCACGTTATCACGGGTTGGAGCCCCTCTTGTGCCACGTCGCGCTTCCTACCCTGCACACTCCAGCCAAAACCGAAAACACCCTGGATATCTCCAACATTCCCTCTCATTATCATGATCTCAAGCAGGTTTTCAGCAAAACCAGAGCCACGTCGCTTCCACCACATCGACTCTACGACTGCCCTATTGATGTTCTCCCAAGCACGTCTCCGCCTAAGGGTCGACTGTACTTTTTGTCTCACCAAGAAAGAGAAGCCATGAACACGTCCATCACAGAAGCCCTGGCTGCTGGTATCATCCGCCCATCCTCCTCACCTGTGGGGTCAGGATTTTTCTTCGTGAAGAAAAAAGATGGGACCCTTTGTCCATGAATTGATTACAGGGGGCTCAACAAAATCATTGTCAGGAACCGCTACCTACTCCCACTCATGGCCACAGCCTTTGAGCTACTCCAGGGGGCCAACAGCTTCACTAAACTGGATTTGCGAAATGCTTATCATCTGATCGCATCTGTGAGGGCAATGAGTGGAAAACAGCCTTTAACTCCCCTACATGACATTAGGAAAATTTGGTGGTTCCCTTTGGTTTGACCATGCCCCCGCTGTCTTCCAATACCTCATTAATGACGTTCTCCACAACTTCCTTAATGCCTTCGTGTTCGCATACTTAGACGACATATAAATTTTTTCTCAAAGCCTGGAAGAACACCAGCACCATGTTCGCCCTATCTTAACACTCCCCGACCCGTCTCGCCAGTTTGTGGTTGAGGCATTGGGGGTATTCTTTCCCAAAGGTCCACCCATGACAACAAGATGCATCCTTGTTCATTCTACTCCCGTCGCCTATCCCCAACTGAGAGAAACTATGACGTAGGGGACAGAGAACTCTTGGCTATCAAGCTAGCTCTGGAGGAGTGGCGACATTGGCTGGAGGGGACTGAGCTCCCATTTCTTGTGTGGACTGACCATAGAAACCTGGAGTACCTGCGCACCGCGAAGAGACTCAATGCTCGTCAAGCTCGATGGTCATTATTCTTTTCCCGATTTAATTTTATCCCGTCATACCGCCCGGGCTCCAAGAATTCTAAACCGGATGCCCTCTCACGCCAGTTTTCTCCCTCCCAGGACTGCACGCCATGCGACGCTATCCTCCCGTCCCATTGTCTCATCGCAGCTTTGAAATTAGACATCGAGATCAAGGTTCAGCAGGACCTAATCCAAGATCCTGGACCAAGTAATGTTCCCCCGAATCGTCTCTTCGTTCCCTCTCGCCGACGCTCACAGGTCTTGGAATGGGCCCACGGACCCGCTTCGTCATACAACAACGATTCTGGTGGCCCACGTTATGGAGGGACGTTTCCCGATTCGTGGCAGCTTGCGGCATCTGGCCCAATTGTAAGGTTGACAACCGACCATCAGCTGGCCTTCTCAGACCCCTACTAGTTCCTCACCGTCCTTGGTCCCATATCTCCGTTGACTTCGTCACTGACCTACCTTCGTCTGATGGCAACACCTGCATTATGAAAGTCGTCGACTGCTTTTCGAAGTCTGTGCACCTTGTCCCCCTTCCTAAGCTGCCCTCCGCCAAAAAGACTGCAGAGCTACTAATTCTCCATGTATTTCGGCTTCATGGTCTTCCAACAGACGTTGTCTCGGATTGGGGTCCTTAATTCACCTCTCGTTTTTGGGGTGCATTCTGCAAGCTCATCGGGGCTACTCCCAGCCTATCGTCTGGTTTTCATCCTCAGTCCAAACCGAATGAATGCTCTTCAATACTCGACCACCTGGAGCAGATTCCTCCCTTGGGTCAAATATGCCCACAACTCCCTACCCTCCACCTCAACGGGACTTTCCCCATTTCAGTGTTGCTTAGGCTACCAACCTCCACTGTTCCCAGCCCAAGTACTAGAGACGGAGGTTCCTTCAGCCCAACAATTTGTCAGTCATTGTAAACGGACATGGCTACGATCAAGATGAACCCTGTTACGAGCCTCATACAAGAAACAAGCAGACCGCCATCGTTCCAAGACTCCCAGGTATCACGTAGGGGACAGAGTCATGCTCGCCACCAGGGAAATCCCCCTAAAGACACTTTCACGCAAGCTTTCCCCTCGTTTCATCGGCCCCTTTACAGTAACCAAGATAATCAACCCATGCGCTGTCCGACTCCTACTTCCCTCTTCCATTCACCCAACCTTCCACGTGTCTCAGTTGCGACGCATCGTAAATTGTTTTGGCACTATTTCATTGCGGACAGATTACACGGCTCTGATCTAACGCTTCTGCTTTCACGACTACGGCTCTGTCTCACGTTTCAGTGCTACCACAATGCATGGCTCTCACAGCGGGGCTCCTACGCCTCCGATCTCACTACAGCGTCAGAACAGGAGATTTAAAGGGGTTCACGGTCTTCACCAACACCTGCAATTTGACCTATATTCACAACCCACGATCTCACCATCTGACAACTGTCTATACAATATGTAGCTTGTTCATGCAGATTATTTTAATTCAGCAACTAATTTTACTTCCATACTGATTCACACAATGCAAAGTAATCTCACCTTCTCACCACACACACATTCTAGAAGCATCAAACTATCATTAATGTATTGCCTTTGGAAAGTATGTCACAGAACACCTCCTTAGTAAATGTCTGGAATGCATAAGGAGCATATATGTATTTTTCGTATGCATTTATTTTCTTGCATATGTACATTAAATCCCCGTAAAAGTCTTTTCTTGGTCTAGTCCAATGTGTTAGGAAGGTGGGGTCAGAGCACAGGATCAGTCATTATACAACTTTCAGGTCTTGGTCAAGGGTCCAGCAGAAGCAGCTTGGTATGCTGGGTTGTGAAACCAAGAATATGGTGTGAATAGTGCCTCATACTGTAAGTGTAATTTAGTGTTTATCATGTACTTATTTCGCCCTATAGACAAAATATTTTGCCATTTATTAACTGCAAGCTGAACATTGCACACAATGTAACTGGCACCAAAGGCATGGAATAATGGATTTTTTTTGTGACCCCTGCATCTGTTTTTTTTTTTTTTTTTTGCTTCTTAAAAAAAAAGGTTTTTTTTTTTTCTTCAAGATTTTACTGGTATAGTTAGTACAATGAGAGCCCGTCTGCTGTTTTCTGTATTCCTTTAGTGTTATTGTAGCAATTAAATAATAAACCTGAAAGAATAATTTGCAAAAAGATTAATCCTTTCTTTTCCTATATATATATATATATATATATATATATATATATATACATTATCTCATTATACATCTGAGCAGTTGAGGGTCCAGATGTGGAAACTTGGTGGTTGTGGGTTTTGAACCTGGGAGCTTCCTCCAAGCTATAGTCAATGCCTTAACCGCTGAGCTACCTCTCACTTCCAAGGTTTCAGAAGTTACAGCTCAATGCTCAAAAATTCATGAGTAAAGCATCTTTTTTAATGTGTACATTTTATAAATATAGGTCTTATAGATAAGCCAATAAGCAATCAGTCTGCTGAGGAGGTCTAATTGGGCAGTAAGAGTGTCACTGACCCTGTCCTACAATCAAAGTGTGCTGGTGAAGAGAATCTATAAAGTGGCTGGATCGAATGAAGCAACGTCACTAACGGTTTTATTTTATTTTATTTGTATTTAAACTACAGGAGGACTGTACTGGAAATGCCCAGAATGTAACGTGCTTGGTTGCAATTAAAATAAATAAATAAGCATGCCATTCAACAGCTTCTCAAACAATCACATCTCACCCAACTTAACCACTTGATTTATGTGTACCTTTTTTGTGTAATGGAAAGCTCAGGGCTGGACACTGCCACCTGATGAAAGTATATTTAAATCATGCTTTATTCCATATTTTTCACCACCATGGACAGCAACAAAATCATAATCACAAGCTAAAATGAATTGTGAATTTAATGACTGTGGCCCATATCACACAGTAAACAGTACAGTCAGTTGTAAGGTTAAAAAACATTACCTTGAATGGTAGCAGGCATTTAGACTTTTTATTTAGAGTGCATGCATGTGGTTTAGAACTGATATAATAAACTATGGTGGGTAAATTTACAAGCACATGGCCATCTGGGATATCTCTCCATGCACTATCCCTTCACTGGAACTAAGAGACTCATACTGCTTCCAGCATGACAGTGCCCCTATGCACAAAGCCAGCTCCATGAAGACAATGTGTGTCAAGGTTTCAGTAAAAGAACTCGAGTATAGTCCTAATTTAACCACCACTGAACAGTTGTAACAGTGCCAGCATCTCAGGCTTTCTTATCAAACCTCAGTGCCAGACCTCACTAATGCATTGTGTCAGAATCCAAGGTAGTGGTCTTTTCTTTTTTTTTTTTGCAAGAGTTTTCATGCACACAATCTAAAGACTTTGATAAGGGTGTCCTTTGATGGCCAACTATTCTGTACTTGTATATGGGTTTGTGATTTTTTTATTTTATTTTTTATAGGTATGGCTGAATCAAACACAAAACAAATACAAAGAAAAATGCACTTCCAAGATTTTTTTTTTTATATAACTAACACTTTATTTAAGATGATAGCCAATCAACAAACAAAACAAACAAGCAAAAAAACTAACTATCTAATACAATATAATACTGTGTGATTGAAGTTTACCGACATAGGCCTTATGATGTTGTAGATAAGTTAGCAGATAGTTTAGGGTTTCTCTAGGTTTGGTCTGTGGTTAAATGGAGGTGCTGTGGTATTAAGTCATGTCATAGTCAAGTTCATAGGAAACTCTACTTCTATTTTTGTTTCAGCAATATGAACTGTCATACCTTCAGAGGTACAATACAAGACGATGCATTTGTCCTCTACATATATATATATATATAACATGGTGAAAAGAGTGAGACAAATTTAAAAGAAGAAATCCAGCTCAACGTAACAGCAACGAGTTGCTGTTATCTTTTTGAAGTTGATTATTTGTCTACAGCAGCAAATTCAATAGGTTATTTATAATAATATTAATAATAATAATAATAATAATAATAATAATAATAATAATAATAATAATAATAATAATAAATTATATAATAATTAATAATAATAATAATAATAATAATAATAATAATAATAATAATAATAATAATATATTATAGCTTGTATCACAGCACATTTTCAACATAAACAAAGATAATGTTAGTCCAGCTTCCTTATTGAAGAACAAATATTAGAACTTGAGAAATGGCACCTGAAGATGTTTACTGACATAAAGACAACATAAAAATGATCTCCGAGCTCTGCATCAATTTGGCAGTTGGGGGAAAAAAACTGACACATTTCTGGTCAAGAGGATTATAAGAAGCTCCGCCCACAAGCCTCTAATCAGGAAGTGGATGCAGGTCATTGAGTTGCTGCTGGATCTCAGCCCGATATGCAGAGAGTGAGAACTTTTATAATGCATTTTACTTCCACATGAACAGATATTTTGTACATCAGAGTTATATTAAATACAAGGTATATTAAATACAAGAGTCAAATACAAGTCAAACCGGGTCTTTTAATTGTGCAGAACAAAAGAACAGTTATCAAAGTAGCTCTATATAATCCCCTGATACACTAACTACACCAAGTTGCCACTGCTGATCGAGGCCCTTAATCCTCAACTGCTCAGATGTGTAATGAGATAAAAATCTAAGTCAATCTAGATAAGGGTGTCTGGCAAATGCCTAAATGTATCGGAGATGTCGTACTGTAGCTTTAAAGTTATCCATCAATTTTTCAATCCACTTCGACCGAGATCATCATATACGGCCTTCTTTAAAAAAATTACACCATTCAAATGTTTCATTGCAGCTAAGAGTCTCATCGCTATATTGTGCTTGAAGTCTTCTGTTAATTTTAATTACTTTTAATTTTACTCGTTTATTCACTAGAAATTTCATCACTAGTCTCGGTTTGACTTGACTTGACTTGTTACACTGTTTCTCCGCACAGCAACTAATTAGGGTTTCAGGCTGGTGAAACATAATTGGAAAGTAATCAATAGGGGAAAAAAAAAAAAAAAAGAAAAATTTGCACTTGGCTGTATATACACGAGTGGACTGTGTGATGTTTTTTACAGCACTGTTACTCCTCAGCAGACGCAGAATGCACGCACAGATCTGCAGAGGTAAAGCTGAGAGCAGTGTGGAACATGCAGTGTGGTTACTGCTTGCCGTACCTTCCTGTTTACTTGAGCAGAGAGAATTATACTGCAGAGCAAACCAATAAACCCAACCCACACACACATTTTTAGCATATTGGCTTTTTTTTTTTTTTTTAAATAAGTTAAATTTGCTGTGAGCATCATCAGGATGAATGAAAGATGAGTATCTGATGCTATAAGTAACATTATATCTGGCAGCTTACAAAATAATTGAACATTCGGTTGTGTGTTTAGACCAGATTATAATGCAACGTGAAATCAAGTGGTTTGGAGCAGAGGAGTTAATGCTACAATATTACACAACTACATAAAGTCTGAAGTTTTGCATCATAATTAGTGGCTCGAGTCAAACAAAAATAGCCCCACATCCTGTGGAAAGTTTGAGAGGTGAGAAACTGATGGTGTTCGTGAGAAAAGCGACTCGGCCGGTCAGAGCGGAGATGAAACACAAAGAGCTGCAAACAGAGATGAAAAAAACAACCACATGCACGCACCCACTCGTATGCACGGGCATACACACATACACACACATGCAAACATATTGTAACACATGTAAAGAATATGACACTAAAGATTGCAGGAAAACTAAATGCTGAATTCCGCATCCAGTGCAATGTGTATATTTATAATGCATTTCGTTAAAGTAGCATCATTTTATTCAGGTCAATTTTTAAGAAATGCTATATCCCCATAAAAAAATAAATAAAAAAACTCTGTCAAATTGACTTTCATTATCCTTTTCTGTATTTTGCTCATTATGATTTATTAAAAAATATTTCTAAAAAATAAATAAACAAATAAATAAATACATAAATGAAGTTTTTTTGTGCAGCCTGTGTTGTAGCGGATGACAAATTGGTTTGAGTCTTAAACATCAAAGAGTTGCATGAATGAGTAGTGTGTGTGTGTGTGTGTGTGTGTGTGTGTGTGTGTGTGTGTGTGTGAGAGAGAGAGAGAGAGAGAGAGAGAGAGAGAGAGGGAGAGAGAGAGTCTGTGATTGGTCAGTGTTATACAGGGGTGAAGGAGGAGCTGCGTTAAGACCTGAATAAAACTCCACCCACACTGACACAGACATACTGCATGTTCTCATGAACATAATTCATAATTTAAAAAGCATTTGTATAAATGTAAATTAATATAGATTACAGTGAAGTTATTTCACAAGTTCTTTCAGTAAGAGAACATACATACATATTGTAAATAATACTAATAAATTTAACATTTGAAGACTGACTTTAAACAATAATTTTATTGCTGTTACTGTTAAATTATTGTTCTATAATCTGAAATGCATTCTATCTTATGAAATATGACTTGTGTCAGGGGTGTTCAGATCTTGTGCCGATGTTCCATGCAGAATTTTCTGCTCAAACAAAACAATAACAATACATTCGATGTAGTCAAATTTACTGGATGTGCAAAACAAGAGGGACTGATTGTCATCAGGCAACTGCTTAAGGCCCCAGTCCAGTAGAGGGCTACCTAGGGCTGACAAACTTAACTTTTATTTATAAAATAATTGTGCTGAATGCTTGTTGGAGAGGTCCAATGTCATTGTTAAAAGCGCTATACAAACTAAATTGAACTAAAAAGCAGCTTTACACAATCAAAAGAATTACCTGATTTTGTATGAAATGTGAATGTGTATGAAGCAAAATGGTCAGATTGTCCCTGATGAGCAAGCCAAGGTCAACAGTGGCAAGGCAAAACTCCCTGAAATGGCAGTAGGAAGAAACCTTCAGAGGAACCGGACTCAACAGGGAACCCATCCTCATTTGGGTGAAACAGAAAGCAGGAATTGATCTGCAATCATACTGTGTGTTAGGTGGAAGGCAGTTCAGTATAGCAGATATTAAGATGTTAATTGATGTTAATATGGAAACGAGGTAGTTATTGGAGGCCCAGGTAGACTTGTAGGCAGTCAAGCCCTCAGAGAAACATCATGCGAGGCCAGAACCGTCTTCATAGTAGAGTGAAACCATCCATCGGACATCGGACGAATCCCAAAGAGAGACAAGGGACATCCATGTGACAAGATCTCCAACCAGAAGCGGGGCACTAGGATGAGTCAGGCAGGTCCAGAGGGCAGAGGGAGTCTGGATCAATGGCTAGATTTCCAGTAGCTGAGTATACATCTGAGCAGTTTGGGGTTTAGGGCCTTGTTTAAGCTTGGTGGTACTGGGGTTCCAACATGTTTGTTGACTGGATTACCTACTGTTCTCTGAGGGAGCACTGGGTTAAAAACTGTTAATGGCCATTTCAGTCTTACAACTATTAGAGTGATTGTAGTCATAAGCTGTTAAAGCATTTGATGAGATATATTAAGATTGCCACAGAAGAACCACAAAACACCTTCAGGGTGAATGGGAAAACCTACTGCACTACAGGCCTTTTTATGCACCACCATTACCTGATTTCTTCTGTAGAACAGGAGCAGGGCCCTGGTGGCTCAGTAGTAGGTTTGCCAACCAATGCCCAAACCCCAGCCACTGGAGTCATTGCCCATCCTAAACCTGGCAAGTTGTTGTGCAAATCGGATGTTCCACTGTGGCGAGCCCTTGACAGTACCAGCCGAAAGTTTAACTGCAGAACAGGAGCAGGAGTGTGCATAGCATGATGGCTATTGTAGGATCTGGGTGATGGCACAAGCTTTTGGTCTTCAGGTTGACCCAAACCCCCAATCATAAAAAAAGAAAAAAAAATCATGAATAAACTGTGATGAACCACCTTTTATATATATATATATATATATATATATATATATATATATATTTTTTTTTTTTTTTTCATCTAAGTTAAATTTTACTTGCCACACCCAGGCCTGATTACTACCAGACTTGTTGAATCAAAAAATCACTTAAATTATGTGATTTTTAAAATACATTTTGTATGCATTAAAATACATTATGTACGTATTTTCATGTTTATGAGATGATGGGATTTTGTATGCTTTATTTCAGTATAGGCTGTGATACAAGCTAAAGCTCTCTAAATTCCTAGTTCAGTCCCAAGCTTTCACCAATCACCCAGAGTCAAGTGTCAGTGATCAACTGGAAAGAAAGGGGGCGGGGGGGACATTGTGTATTTACAAATCCACCTCTGCACACACCTACACAACTTTATAAACAGTCACAAGTTAACATGAGGGTTAGAGTTCAGTAAGTGCTTGTACTCATCACTGCTCACTGACACGTTGTGGGAACGGATCAGAATCATGAAGGAATTTGATTTACTTATACCTTCCTTCACCTGGCACATATTTTAAAATAATTCCCCCAAATTTCCCCCAACAACCCCAACCACACACACACACACCAACCACACACACACACACACACACACACACACACACACACACACACACACACACGCAAAGACTATTAATTTGTTTTTTAGTTTTAAACATCTATATAATGTTCATACATTATTATTAGTTACAGTATATTACATTCCTATTACAATTACCTTATTTATTTGATAGAGTTTAATTAATTAATTAAACAGTAGTTCAATAACTTGATCTCTTCTTTATTTATTAAATTATACAGTCTACCAATTAATATTTTGGAAACAGAATCCTCTTGTTGCTGCTGTGGACAGATTTCAAGTTGATTAATATAAAAAAGAAATACATGAATAACATAATTTAAATATTAAATATGTTACACATAAAATATCATGCATACCAGGACATTATCATCTTAATATACTGTACATCTCCAAGATAAAATATTTGAAATTTAATCATTATGTTAATTGCCAGGTTGACTTGTTTTAGTAAAAAAAAAAAAAAATAAAATATTTTTAGTAAAAAAATATATATAAAAAAAATATATATATATATATATATATATATATATATATATATAT
>JAAGKR010000518.1:114439-126685 GCA_011419295.1 Clarias macrocephalus | reverse complement strand
AAAAAAAATATATATATATATATATATATATATATATATATATATATATATATATATATTATTGTATGGAGATGAAGAACAAATTTGTATTCACAAAGTTTAATGAAAATTTATCATATTTAATGAAATTAACAGTTTATTAGGTGCATTGAATGCATGCATATTTGTTACAAGTTTACAAAATAATTAAAATCTTTTAATTAAAATAAAAGATAAAACAGGTTAATTAATTATTTGTACAATTATCTGACAATGAAAAAAGTGTCTCATTTATTTTATTTTATTGTTTGAAATTTAAATTCTTGCTGGAAGAAAAGTTCAGAAAGATCAAAGGAAGGAACAAAGCCAGATATTTACTTCTACAAACGTAGTCTAGATCGTATATGGAACATAACATGTGATGTCATGTACAGTATAAAGCTTTGAAACAACAGGAGATGTTCTCAGTTTGACCATCAGACAGATTAGCAGGAGGAGACATGCTGCACTGTACAAAGACCTGAGACTGGCGATGCTGACGGTGTTGATTATGATGATGGTAATGTGGATTTCTGCGGTGCTTTTTAATAAAGTTGGTAAGTGTCTACAATTTTAATCGTTATGAAAGGCACTTAATATAATACACTATATGTGTATTATAAGTAGAATAAAGTTTGTTTTCTAACTCCTAACAGCGGATTCTATACAGACAGACGACATCAGTCAGCCAAACCCAGTGATCACTGCTGATGTTGGTGATAATGTGACTCTGCACTGCTTTAGACTGCATGACGATAACTCTGGAGTCATTGTTTGGTACAAGCAAAAAGCAGGACAGGAGCCTCATGTAATGGTCACAGTCCATAAACAACCCAATTTTGAAGATGAGTTCAAATCACCAAGATTCAGCATTGAGAGAGAAAAACTGAGCTGCCATTTCAAAATAGCTAAAGTGCAACCAGCGGATGAAGCCACGTATTACTGTGGATTTAGACGATTTTTAACAACATTTGGAAATGGAACACTTTTATTAGTGAAAGGTAAGATTTTAATTTTAACTTTTAATTGATTTGTAAATTGTTTTTTTTTTTTCATTTCACTTAAGCATAATGCCCTAAACCTTATTTTGAGAAGTTATGAAATATTATTTTAGTTAAATAACTTAAATCTTAGTATTTTTCAGGTGATATCTTGCATTATTCATCTTTAAACTAATTTGAATCAAGATTAATTTATTTAAACACTTAATGCATGACTGTTCATAATATTTGTATATATTATTTTAAATTAGGGCTTTAATCTGAGAATCAGTATGTGAAATGAAATTGTTATGTGTTTAATTTTATATTACAACAAAAACCTGAGACTGATCTTGACAGCAAATTTACTTCAATAATTTAAAGGTGTGAGAATTCCAAATGCTGCAAGTTATGAATAAACAAATAAATAAATATTGCAGCAGAGAAGTTGCTGGATGCATTGTCACAACAATTCATATGAAAAAAGGGTATATGTCAGGATAGGTGCGTGTTCGATAAAGTATTATAAACATATTAGTGTGAGTTTACTAGATAGTCCCACTATCTCACTGTGTATTAGACTACATTTGTTATATATATATATAAAAAAAACAAGTTTACACTCTCTATATGACTCTGAACAGGTGATGGAGATGTAAAAGTGTCAGTATCACAGAGCAGTGTGTCGGACTCGGTTCCTGCAGGAGCGTCAGTGACTCTGCAGTGTTCGGTTCTCTCTGAGAGCAGAGCAGCAGAACTCCAAGTGCTCTGGTTCAGAGCTGCTCCACCACAATCCCATCCTCAAATCATTTACACTCATCACAACAGCAGCCATCAGTGTGAGAGCGGCTCTTCTACACACACCTGTGTGTACAACTTCTCCAAGAACATCCTCAGCCTCAGTGATACTGGGACTTACTACTGCGCTGTGGCCGTGTGTGGGAAGATCATTTTTGGGAACGGGACACGAGTACAACTGGGTAAAAAGTATATAATTTTTTAGTGATAGGTCAGAATGCGCAAAAGTTAGTTATTATTTATTTACTCTTTCTGTTGTCTTGTATTGGGTTATTGACCATCTGCTTACGCAATGTTTCCTATTTGCCAATGTTGCCTGTTTTTATAGTTAAACTATAAGATGTTTAGGCATATAACACTGATCTAGTATTAAATATTAATATATTCATTGTGACAGAGAGACCCGTGGATGCTGTAGTGATCAGCCTCACTGTAGCTGTAGGAGTGTGTGTGGTTGTGATCTTTGCTTTGATCTTCGTCATAACCTGTGAAGGAAGAAACAGATGTAAGTCTGCATTTGGCTATTATTATATAAGCTATTGTAAGATTATATTATTTACATCATATACAATTAGTCACCTTCTTATTAATTATTATATAACAAATTGTCAACATATAGACAGAGTTCTACTGTACCGATCAGATACAAAACTGAGATAATGTTGCCTTTGAAATGTGTTTCCTCTAATATCATATTCTGAATATGAAATATTGTTTTTTTATACCTCAGCAATTTTCCATCATTTACATTGTAACAAAATTTCCTTTTTTTATTACATTTTTATAATCTAAAACATTCATAAAACAAGTTATTTTCTGCTATGTAGCATTTATGAATTGTACCATTTCCCTCTTTACAGTGGGAGTGAAAACAGATCCTGTGACAGGCACAATTCGCAATTTGGTAAATATTTACAAACAAAGAATTACTTTAACATTTTTTATCTTTAAAGGTTTAGTCATTATTAAGACTGATCATTTTATATTAATTCCTACAGGACTGTGACAATGTGGAGCTGAGTTACGCCGCCTTACATTTCAATGAGAGCAGATCCAAAACACGAAGAGTAAAGAAACACAAAGCTCATGATATTATATATTCTGACGTCCAATATAATTCTGTCACTTAGATTTTATCTTTGTGATGATGTGAGATCATTAGTTATTTTATCAGGTCTTGTTTTGTATTGTAGATATATTGCTAAAAAAAAATTGAAAATAAATTGAGCTAATCAGTTAATCACATATATTTTTTTTAAGTAATGATGTTTCCAATTTTAAGCAAACAGAACTATCAGTTTGAGTTTGAGATTGTTGTACTCATTCATATTAATGGTTCTTTATTTGTTATTAATCTATTTTAATAATCTATATAATATATTTTATTTATTTGATATTAATTACTATTTAATAGCAAGTATATATATTTTAGTTGTTGAAAATCAAATAAATTGTTGTTGGTCTTTCGGCTGCTCCCGGCGATGGGTCGATACAGCAGACAATCCGGTCCACACACAAGCTTGGCACAGGTTTTACACCAGGCGCCTTTTCTGATGCAACCCTCCCATTTTATCTGGGCTTGAGACAGGCACTCAAGTTGTTGGGAATCGAACCCGGGCCTTTCGCATGGAAGCCGAAACACCTACCACTGAGCCACTGATGACACTGATGCCATCAGACACAAAATCGATAGTCTGAAAGATTTTAAGTTGGTGGAACTTTAAGGTGACTTTACAGTTACTTAAAATATAAAATTTGCTCAGCTAACTTGAAAAGTGCAATTTCTACAAACTCATAAATACCAAAAAGTTATAAATACTCATCAAGGTCTATTAATTTGAACTAATTGTAATTATTTAAGTTACTCAATATGTTTATTTACTTTGAGTGTTAGGGTTTACAGTGCAGTATATCCGGAAAGTATTCACAGCGCTTAACTTTTCTGTCACCTGTCTATATAAGGTCCCACAATTAGTCCCGCAGTTCATCAACTGTCTATACAGGAGGACTCAGAGACAGAGTGCTGAAGCGATGGTTGTTCTTCTTGAAGGTTCCCCCCTCTGTCCACAGAGAAACACTGGAGCTCTTTCAGAGTGACCATCGGGTTGTTGGTCACCTCCCTTCCCCGTCTTCCCCAGTTGTTCACTCTAGGAGTCTTGGCGGTTCCTAAATTCTTACATTTAAAGATAACAGAGGCCACTGTGCTCATTGGTATTTTAAACGCTACAGAAATTTTTCTGTAACCCCTCACAGCTCTGTCCCTTGATACAGTCTTGTCTCCAAGGTCTACAGGCAATTTCTTGGACTTCATGGCTTGGTTTGTGCTCTAACATACACTGTTAATTGTGGGACATTACACATTAGACAACATTCGTATGTGCCTTTCCAAATCATATACAATCAACTGAGTTTATCACAGGTGGACTCCAATTGAGTTGTGGAAACATTTTAATAAATTTGCAAAGATTTCAAACAAAATTTATTCATGGTGTCGTTACAGGGTATTGTTTGTGGAACTCTGAGGAAAATAATTCATTTAAATAATGTTGGAATAAGGCTGTAAGATAAACCATGTGGAAAAAGTGAAGCGTTGTGAACACTTTCCGGATGCATGGTAATAGATTATTAATTCAGTGGTGCTAAATGCCTGTAAATGACTTTTCATGTGCAAGGCCAAGGCCTCAAAATTTTCTGTTTACAGCTTGTGTGAACAGGAAAAGAGTTTGTTTGACAGCACTCATTAGATTGGCGCAGGACAATAGGAAAGTTCAAGGAGGTCAGTGCAGAATTGAGAAAGAGGATGGTGGATTTACTCAAGTCAGGAATAATAGATGCTCCAAGAATGATGGATATTTCCAAAAGTTACTGGTGTGCCAAAATTTTTGTCCTTTGGGAATTCAGACTGAAAGATTAATATTCAAAGAACTGTAGGTATCACTCCTGTCACGTAAGTTCAGCAATCTTGAATCTACTATTAGCAAAACACTGGGCCAAACCATTGCTAACCAGAGAAACAAGATAATGTTATATTTTCCATAATGCATAATGGCCGCTATGTTTTTTGAGATAATGTTTGGTTCACCGATGGACTGAATGTAGAACATGTTTTAGAACATTCAGCTTCAGGCCCCAAATTTGAAGCTCAAGCAAAGTTGGGCTGTAGTGTAAAGCAACAATGTGAATCATAAGAGCAAGTCCAAATCTGAAATGCAAGAAAGAAACAAAAGCAGTATAATTGAATCCCGGTTTGAGATGCTGTGGCAGGACCACAGTCCTTAAAACCAAAAGCATTTTTAGGCTTTTTTCCCCCCCTCTATGTTTTAATAAACACATATTTGGGTCAGGACTGCACAATATAGAGTGACTTCTTTTCAGCACAACCTGGGCAATATGATATAAAGATTTTTTGTTTTATTTAACCAACTATGCAAGCCAACATATTTTTGCCACATCATTCCCATATTCTGGTACCATTAAAATTGACAGATTTTAAAAGTAATTATAACTTTGGTCCTATTTTATATATCCAAAAACCCAAATGCAAAATACGATGTTTTAAGCCTCTCTAATCAACCCACACTGGTAGAACTTCTATATAAGCAGTTTATTTATTTATTTATTTATTTATTTATTTATTTATTTATTCGTTTGTTTTATTTATTTATTTATTTATTACTGCTTTTTATTTATTTTTAAATCAGTCATTGACCTACACTGGTTGGATCCATGCCACTTAAACGTTCATGTAAGACTTAAACAGATACAGAAGTTAATGCTTTATGCCGCTCTAATGTGACTATTGTAAAGCAATTCTGCAAACACGAGTGTAACAGGATTATTTAATCATGATGAAAAAAAAAAACTCATCTCCACTTAATGGCAACATTTAGGTGCAGTTGTTCCTGTCAAGGCAGCACGTTGGCTTAGTGGTTGCACTGGCACCGGTTGAGGATTCGATCTCATTTCCGGTCACTATGTACAGTATAAAGTTTGGTGGGGTTCCTTTGGGTATTTTTCACCTACACCTTAAAAAACACTGGGTTAAAAAAAAACCAGCAAGTTGGGAAGAATACAAAACAAGTTCAACAGTGACATCATTATGATACTATTACTGAAAAGCACTAATGCCTGAGAGCAGTGCTGGTCATCATCTCCCAACATCAGGATGTAGGTGTTCGGCCTCAACGCTTCAGCCTGCTGGAGATACTCCACGGTGTCTGTTCCAACCTTAGAAAGAAAGAAATTAAAAGTTTATGGAAAAATCGAGAGGGTTGGCTAGTAGGCATATTTGTAAGAAGATTAGTGTTTTGTAACACCTCAGCTTTTATTGTCTCAAACAATGAGCTTAATAAAGTTCTAATGTTAATGTGGTTGCTAACGCTAGCAACCTAGCTAAATGCTAGCGTCATGCTGGCACTACAGTTAACAGTTTAGCTTTCATTCATCACTTCACCATCTACATACACCCTGCAAGCATCTACAAAGAAAGTTAAAAAGCTCAGACATTTTTGCAGTTTCTTTCATACACAGGTGGGGGTCTTTGGTTGGGCTCGCTAGCAGCCATTGTCAGATAAACTAGCTGCTATAGCACAGACCAGGCTGAAAGTTTGAGTGTAACATTAACACAGTAACAGGAATAAATGTTACATACAGTGGACAAATTCAGTCATACTGTAGGTGAGTGAAAGTGTGTACACAGACCTTATATTTAAATTTTTTTTAGCGGCTCCACCGCTACACCGGTGAACTTCCAGGGAGGGGCAGTCTTGTCTGTGATGTTAGCTGTCACTAGCTAACCCAACTCCAACCCAGCAAGAAAAATGAGGCCAACAGAGGCAACCCAGCATTTGGGTAGTAAAAATAACGCAGTACTTTTAGTGTGTACAGTCCAATGACATGCGATGCAAGTTCTATAGCACTATGGCGAGCACTGGCCTTTTGGATGAACTGTGTTGCATTGGCTCTTCTGTGGGTTCAGACTGAACAGGCTGGCTTTTGCTCTCTACAATGTAAATAAACTGTTTGTGCCCAAGATCCTGTCACTAGTTTACTATTATATAATATAATTTATTATAAATGTTAATGTTTTAACATTGTTGCTGATTGGTGTACCATTTTGGTGAGTGAAACATTAATATCGCACAGTATTTTTAAACCCTTAAAAGGTAAAGTTCGGCGTTTTTGAATTTTAGAATAAAAAATTTGGATAAGGTTGTTTAACGTTATTAACTGACAAGGCAGTTTGTTAAATTCAAACTAAAATTAAATACTAAATCATGACTGTCACTCATATCTTGGTTTATATTTCTTATCAAAAATTACAAATTTGATTGAAAGCTGCTTTTAAATGATATTTGGAACATCTTTTTAAATATTGTTTTTTGGGTTGCAAAAAATATATATCTTGGCATAAAAGTGATCAACTAAATATACTATTTCATTTTAAGACAGAAGAAGAGTTTAAATTTCTACTTGAAGAAAGCTCCGGGAAGAGTGAGGAGGGGCTATATATGTGAGTGAGGAGCTTCATGTCATGAATCTTTGACACACAAGTTTCATGCAATCAGTTTGACCATCTATACTAAGAGCAGACATGCTGTACATGAGCCACAGCCAACAGATAACACTGATGTGGATTACAGTGATGCTTTTTCATAAAATGGGTAAGTGTGGATGGATTTCTGATTATAGGTACAGTAGTTTGCTGTAATAAGTACAAAAACATTATAAATGTGTCATCGTGTAGGCTAAAGAAATAAAAATTCTTGAGTGTTTAAACTAGTGTCATTGTATCATTAACTGAACTGACAGTTTATAAAGTTATTTCTTGCTAGGAACTTGATTAAAAACTTTTTTCATTACTCTATTATACAGACTTTCCATAGATTTGATCATGTTTTATGTCCCTATCATCAGATTCTGCACAGCAAAATGATGTCAATCAGCCAAATCCACTGATCACTGCAGATATCGGTGGGAACGTGACTTTGCAATGCTTTCGTTTGCAAGAAGAAAAAAGTGAACCTATTGTTTGGTACAAGCAAAAAATAGGACACGAACCACGTATAATGGTCACAGTTGTTCATGAGCCTAATTACGAAGACGAGTTCAAGTCACCAAGATATAGCATCGAGAGAGAAAAAGGAAGCTGCCATTTGAAAATTTTTAATGTCGAACCGGCAGATGAAGCCATATATTACTGTGGTGTTGTAAAATTTGTAAAATCGTTTGGAAAAGGAACATTTTTATCTGTGAAAGGTAAGAACATTAATATACACAGTTGCCTTGTTTTAAATATTTTAAACCAATTAAAAAAAGACACTGATTTATGCCAAATTTGTCTAGTCCACACGTTTCCACTGACAGAGGAATTTAGATTAGACAAGCAAGCAGTCTGTGCAGTACGTTTACCTAATGTAATGTGTATGTTCAATTCCTTTCCCGTGAGAAAATATATATACAAATATTATATTTTAGATTTCTAGAGTGCCATATGTGGTTTCTAGAGCTGAATTAGTGCCTCTAAATACACAGTAAATATACTGTATCTATTTATTTGTACTTGTATGTTTTTTCCTGTCCCAGTGATTGAGATCAATAAGTAATAAAACACTAAAGGATGTTTTTTATAGGAAAATCATTAGTGTATTTGAAAAATAAAAAACAACTCTTATAATATCTATATCACACTGAACAGGTAAACCAGATTTGAGTGTCTCAGTGTTCCAGAGCAGTGTGTCGGACTCGGTTCCTGCAGGAGCGTCAGTGACTCTGCAGTGTTCGGTTCTCTCTGAGAGCAGAGCAGCAGAACTCCAAGTGCTCTGGTTCAGAGCTGCTCCACCACAATCCCATCCTCAAATCATTTACACTCATCACAACAGCAGCCATCAGTGTGAGAGCGGCTCTTCTACACACACCTGTGTGTACAACTTCTCCAAGAACATCCTCAGCCTCAATGATACTGGGACTTACTACTGCGCTGTGGCCGCGTGTGGGAAGATCATTATTGGAAACGGGACACGAGTACAACTGGGTAAAAAGTATATAATTTTTTTAGTGATAGGTCAGAATGCGCAGAAGTTAGTTATCCATTTACTCTTTCTGTTGTCTTGTATTGGGTTATTGACCATCTGCTGACGCAATGTTTCCTATTTGCCAATGTTGCCTGTTTTTATAGTTAAACTATAAGATGTTTAGGCATATAACACTGATCTAGTATTAAATATTAATATATTCATTGTGACAGAGAGACCCGTGGATGCTGTAGTGATCAGCCTCACTGTAGCTGTAGGAGTGTGTGTGGTTGTGATCTTTGCTTTGATCTTCGTCATAACCTGTGAAGGAAGAAACAGATGTAAGTCTGCATTTGACTATTATTATATAAGCTATTATAAGATTATATTATTTACATATATCATATACAATTAGTCACCTTCTTATTAATTATTATATAACAAATTGTCAACATATAGACAGAGTTCTACTGTACCGATCAGATACAAAACTGAGATAATGTTGCCTTTAAAATGTGTTTCCTCTAATATCATATTCTGAATATGAAATATTATTTTTTATACCTCAGCAATTTTCCATTAATTACATTGTAACTAAATAAAAACAAAATTTCCTTTTTTTATTATGTTTTTATAACTAAAACATAAAAAAATCATAAAACAAGTTATTTTCTGCTATGTAGCATTTATGAATTGTACCATTTCCCTCTTTACAGTTGGATTAAAAACAGATCCTGTGACAGGCACAATTCGTAATTTGGTAAATATTTAAGATATGTAAATACTCAATTCTTGATAAACAGACTAAGAATTACTTTAACATTTTTTATCTTTAAAGGTTTAGTCATTATTAAGACTGATCATTTTATATTAGTTCCTACAGGACTGTGACAATGTGGAGCTGAGTTACGCCGCCTTACATTTCAATGAGAGCAGATCCAAAACACGAAGAGTAAAGAAACACCAAGCTCATGATTTTATATATTCTGACGTCCAATATAATTCTGTCACTTAGATTTCATCTTTGTGATGATGTGAGATCATTAGTTCTTTTATCAGGTCTTGTTTTGTATTGTAGATATGTTGCTGTTAATAAAGATTTAGGCTGAATTTAAGATGAATTTAAGATGAATGATTTAGAAGTCTCAAAATCACTGAAACACTAGAGCTCTCAAAAAGTGATATGAAAATTATTTTAAGGGTGTGAAAATATGAAATAATATTTTAAATAATGTTTTAAAATGAAATGGAATAAACGACAATAAAATACAACATGGACTCTCTCTCTCTCTCTCTCTCTCTCTCTCTCTCTATATATATATATATATATATATTTTTTTTTCAACATAAGCATCACATTGTTAGAAACTATTAAACTAGTATCTAACATGTTGGATGTAACTAAATATGATTAAGATGACATGTATGTAACTAAATGTGGATGCGGATGTGAAAAGAAGGTTCTCTGTACGTTTATTAAAAGGAAACAGCAAAAAATTTGGGGCACAAGTGAATATGTAATTGAGTAATTAATTTGGGGTTTCCTGAAATCAAAATAGAGTCAAAATATGCATTCACAGTAGAAAGTAATCACAGCGCTTCACTTTTCTGCTACCTGTCCATATAAGGTCCCAAAATTAATCCCACAGTTTGTCAACTGTCTATACAGGAGGACTTAAAGACAGAGTCGAGGCACAGATCTGGTGAAGGGTACAGAAAAAAAAAAAGTGCTGCAGAGATGGTTGTTCTTCTGGAAGGTTCTTCTCTGTCCACAGAGAAACATTGGAGCTCCGTCAGAGTGACCACTGGGTTGTTGGTCACCTCCCTAACTAAAGTCCTTCTTCCCCAGTTGCTCACTTTGGCCTCGGGATCTTAAACGCTACAGAATATTTTTTTCTGTAACCCTCCCCAACTCTGTGCCTTGATAAAATCTTGTCTCTAAGGTCTACAGACAATTTCTTGGACTTTATGGCTTGGTTTGTGCTCTAACATACACTGTTAACGGTACATAATTTTTATGTGCCTTTCCGAATCAACTGAATTTACGAAGTTGAGTTGTAGAAACATTTTAATAGATTTGCAAAAAATATTAAGCAAAATTTATTCATGTTGTTATTATGGGCTATTGCATGTAGAATTTTGAGGAAAATAATGAATTTAAATAATTGTGGAATAAGGCTGTAAGACAAACCATGTGGAAAAAGTGAAGCGTTGTGAACACTTCCCGGATGCACGGTAAAAGATTATTAATTCAGTGGTGCTAAATGCCTAAAAATGACTTTTAATTTGCAAGCCCAAGGCCTGAAAAAAAAAGTTCTTATTTACAGCTTGTGTGAACATGAAAAGGGTTTGTTCGACAGCACTCATTAGATTGAAGCAGGACAATAGGAAAGTTCAAAGAGCTCAGAGCAGAATTGAGAAAGAGGATGGTGGATTTATACAAGTCAGAAGTAATAGATGCTCCAAGAATGATGGATATTTCCAAAAGTTACTGGTGTGCCAAAATTCTTAATCCTTAGGAAGTCAGACTGAACTGTACAGAACTGTAGGTATCACTGCTGTCACGTAAGTTCTGCAATCTTGAATCTACTATTAGAAAAACCCTGGGCAAAAACGACATTAATTTTGAAGTTGCAAGGCAGAGAACCAGAGAAACAAGATAATGTTATATTTTCCATAATGCACCTTAATGGCCGCTATGCTTTTTGAGATAATATTTGGTTGAACGATGGACTGAATATAGAACATTTTTGGAAAGGATGGGTCACATGACCTTATGAACAGGGCCTTGGTGAATGGCCATAACTGATAAAATCAGGTTCAGGCCCCCAATTTCAAGCTCAAACACACTGGGCTATAATCTGAAGCAACAATGTGAATCATAAAAGCAAATCCAAATCTGAAATGCAAAAATGAAACAAAAGCAGTATAATCGAATCCTGGTTTGAAATGCTGTGGCAGGATCACAGTCCTTAAAACTGAAATTGTTAATAAACACATATTTGGGTCAGGACTGCGCAATATAGAGTGACTTCTTTTCAGCACAACCTGTCAATATGATGCACAGATTTAGTTTTATTTTACCCAACTATGCAAGCCAACATATTTTTGCCACATCATTCCGATACTCTGGTATCGTTAAAATTGACAGTGTAAGATTATAGGACCCTGGGCGGTACGACAGATGGAAATTGTAGTGCTCGAAGAAAAGAGCCCACCGCGCCTGTCTTGGGTTGAGCTGTCTTAGATTCCGGATGGTGATTAGGTTTTGATGGTCGGTTCAGATGATGAACGGCTCTCTGGTGCCCTGGAACCAGTGTCACCATTCCTCCAGGGCCCACTTTATGGCCAGCAGCTCGCGGTCCCCTACCCCGTATCGCTGCTGAGTGGGGTTAAATTTCCTGGAGAAGAAACTACAAGGATGTAGCTTCTGGTCT
>JAAGKR010000518.1:102949-114419 GCA_011419295.1 Clarias macrocephalus | reverse complement strand
TCAGAATAAGCCATGACCATGAATATTTGAAGACTTAAATTGACAACTGAGTTTTCCCCTGAATTTTACATTCACTCAGATTTCTGCATTTAAATGCAAGAAAAATGTAGGCTTATTGGTAGGTTTCTCATCTGCCATGCGTAAGGCCCTGGTTTGATTCCCAGACACTGGGTGCATTGACAGTCCCAAGCCTGGACCTATTGGAAGGGTTGTGTCAGGAAGTACCATAAAACTTGTGCCAACTTGTGGCTACCCTTGATGGGAGCAGCTGAAAATGTACAAATGTATCATTCTGACATTAAAATGCAAGAATGAAGTGGTACGAATGAGAAAAAAAATAAGCCTGTGAGATTATAATAGTAGTCCTTCACTTCGCAAGCACCACTAATAATTCATAGCTGCTATAACCTAAGCAATATTTGAAAATCTGACTTTTAACTTTTTTTTATACAGTATCTTGCTAGAAATAACAAGACTGTACCCACAACATGTTTTCTATTTCTCTAGTAAATTAAATACAGTGTAAAAAGTTTGCAGTTTCTCAAGACAAGAGACGTTAAAGCTTCTACACCATGAGGCACTGTATTTTTTTTTTTTTTTTATGTAAGTAGCTCCGGATAAGGGCTTCTGCCAAATGCCATAATGTAAACTAGCATTGAGATGCTCCACATCATTAGCAGAAACTATAAACATAAAAAGTGAGATGGCAATAGGAAGAAACCTTCAGAGAAACCGGACTCAACAGGGAACCCATCCTCATTTGGGTGAAACAGAAAGCAGGGACTGATCTGCTTTCATACTGTACGTTAGGTGGTAGGCAGTTCAGTATAACAGGTGATTTTAATTTATGTTAATATGGAGTCTAGGTAGTTATTGGAGGCTCAGGTAGACTTGTACGAAATTCCAGTCCTGAACTATCGAGCGACTGCAGCCAAGTCAAGTCCTCAAAGAAACAGCTGTCAACATCAGTGGAGGCCAGAACCATCTTCATGGTAGAGTGAAAGACACAGAACGCATCCCAAAGAAACACACGGGACATCCATGCGACGAGATCTCCAACCAGAAGCGGGACACCAGAATGAGTCAGACAGGTCCAGAAGATAGAGAGACTCTGGATCAATGGCAGCTCAGGATCGACATATGTAGTTCGACAGAGAGAGGGAAAAAGAGAGTGGGGAGAGAGAACAGGAGAGAGGGGAGAGAGAACAGGAGAGGGGAGAGCAGAAGAGGAGAGATAATTAATTATGGTCATAGTCATATAATGTATAAGGTGAATGTATATTAAGTGTAGAGTGCAAGCAGGGACTACAGCAGGACTAACTATAACAGCATAACTAAAAGGGAGAGCCAGAAGGAAACACAGACATGAGGGCTCCCTGAGATGTAAAGCAAACAAATACCTCACCATCAACAAACCTCGGTGATCAATGAGAGTGGGGAAGACAGCATCTAAACATACCAGTTCACCATAATACTCTACATCCATGAGTGCCCCCAGATCTGCTCCTTTACCTAATGTAAATTTATTTACAAAAATGCTTGGTTAAATAAATAAGTTTTTAGCCTAGACTTAAACACTGAGACTGTGTCTGAGACCCAAACAATATTTGGAAGTCTATTCCATAACTTTGGGGCTTTGTAAGAAAAAGCTCTGCCCGCTGCTGTAGTTTTCATAATACGCAGTACTGACAAGCAGCCTGCATCCTTTGATCGAAGTAGGCATGGCGGATCGTAAGACTCTAGCAGTTTACTCAGCTGCTGCAGCGGGAGACCATTTAATGCTTTATATGTCAAAAGTAGTATTTTAAAATCGATGCAAAATTTTACAGGGAGCCAATGAAGTGAGGATAAGATAGGGATGATGTGCTCGTATTTTCTGGTTCTAGTGAGGACTCTCGCTGCTGCATTCTGAACTAACTGAAGCTTGCTTATGCAGCTAATTGAACAACCAGACAGTAAGGCGTTACAATAGTCCAACCTAGAGGTGATAAAAGCATGAACTAGTTTTTCTGCATCATTTAGTGACAATATATTCCTTAACTAGGCAATATTTTTGAGGTGAAAAGATGCTAACCTGGTGATATTGTCTACATGAGCTTCAAATGAAAAACTAGAATCTGTAATCACACCGAGGTCTTTTACTGTTGCACTAGATAGAAGAGAAAGGCCATCTAAAGTTACAGTGTGATCCAAAATCTTGCTTTTGGATCACACTTGGAAGTTAATTAACATGCAGTATCTTATATCCTTTACGCATTGCTCAACTTTAGCAAGCTGGTTTTTCTCATCAGGTTTCGCTGAGATGTATAACTGTGTGTCGTCAGCATAACAATGAAAACTAATACCATGCTTACGGATTATGTTGCCCAAAAGAAGCATGTAAAGGGAAAAAAGCAGTGGGCCTAAAACCGAACCATGTGGAACACCAAACTCCACTAGAGAACATGCAGAATAATTACCATCTAAACCTACATACTCAAATAGGATCTGAGCCAGGAGAGGGCTTTTCCCTTAATTCCTACTACATTTTCTAATCTGTGAAGGAGAATACTATGACCAATGGTGTCAAAACTGCACAAGGTCAAGTAAGACAAGCATAGTTATGCAACACTGATCAGAGGCCAATACGAGGTCATTTACTACTTTATCAAGCACTGCCTCTGTGCTGTGATGAAGCCTAAATCCTGACTGATACAGCACATGTATATGCTATTTCTATGTAGATATGGGCATGGCTGCTCCACTACTATCTTTTCCAGAATTTTAGAGATAAAAGGGAGGAATGTACGTGATCTGAGTTTGTGGTATCTATGTTAATTAAATTACTAAAACAAACTTTATTAGTCTTTCTAAAATTGTGTTTAGCTCGGGGAACAGACACAGTCTCAATATCATGAACCCTGAGTGACGACTCTATGCAGCTGGCAGACGGTTGGTTTAGCCTACTTGTCTGCTCCCTGGCCTGGGCTCTGTGTAGTCATCAATTAACTAGGCCTCTTCTGAAACTATGCGCTATACTACGAGAAATGAGAGCAGCACCTTCACGAGTGGGATGGACACCATCCTGCCCTAACAGGCCAGCTTTGCCCTCAAAGGTCTTCCAGTTATCTATTAAGCCCACGTTATTTTCCGAGCACCACCTGGACATCCAGCAGTTTAGCCACCATAACCTGCTGTAAGCTATGTCGGCACGTCTCATTGGGATGGGGCCAGAGCATACTACTTCGCCAGTTTAAACACCTCTGTAAAGTTATGCTTACTAACCTCTGACTGACGAAGGCATATACAGTAACTGACGGTGTGTACATACAAAACAGTGAAACAGTATATACAAACAGTCACTGGAATCAGAACACCAATTTGGAAACTCCAAATATGGCAAATGCATATTTTCTAGGTTTAGGAAATAAAAAAGACCTAAATATCGTACTGTGGACATTCCTTTTGGATATGTTTTTATTATTATTTCTTGCTTTCCATCAAACATTTCCAAGCAATTCATGTCGACTAAATGCATGAATCCATTAACCTTTCCGCTTGTCATTATTCCAAGGGTATCAAAAACGAAAAATTTTGTATAAGTGAATTGTAGCATGTGATACCTTCACATGAACAGATATGTTTAAAGACATGGAAATTGCAAATAAGGTTGCCCAATGCCAGTGTTCCAGCAGACATCCAGGTCTACGAAGTCAGTAGTATCCAAAAAGCATGATGAAGTGCTGGAGTACAGGCTGCTACTGAGGGGGAAGACGGTGGTGTAGACAGCCCAAACTGCACCAGCTCCCAGGCCAATGGGGCCGAGCCGGCTCACCACCATGGGGATGAAGGGAGAAAGGGAGAGAAGGAAGGAGGAGGGGGGGGGACAGACTGGAGACAACAGAAGACGCAAGAGTCAAGAGTAGGATGACAGATGAGAAACAGAGACAGGCAGAAACAGAGAGGGGACAGAAATTAAAGCTGGAAGAGGGGAGCAGCACACTCCAGGGGAGGGGGAACAGGGGGAACAAGGGGTGGGGGAAGTGTCATGAAGAAGGGGAGTGGTGAGTGGTTGTCATGGATAATGCAGCTCTAGTCAGAAAAGAGTTTTGAGTTCTTGTCCTTTTACTAATATTATTACAGTGTTATTAATATACAGATGAAACTATGGAGACTCAAAAAGTTATAGAAGATTACAGATGGAAAGTGTATGCAAATCTTTAGTTTCCGTCTTTAAAAAAAAGTATAAAACACATCAGTTGTGACCGTTACATAAACCAAGCTCAAAAATATGTCATGTCCAAACACTTCTTTGTGGAGCGCAATAGCCAATTTGTATAAGGTTACATGTAAAACTAGAGGACAGGTACAGTAGATGAGCATGCCATTCAAACTTCATGGTAATTATCTATCCATCCATTCATCCAATCATCCATCCATCCATCCATAAATCATGTTCTCTTGTACGTCAAATGTCTTAAGCCAAGGAGAATAAAAACTTGACAAAATTGTCCAATGAAAAGAAAAACTTGTTGTGATCTTGCTTATTATGCAAACTGCTTCAAATACCATATGGACTGAGAAATAACAAAGACACCCTTATGTATTTTAAGATGTGAATGAAAATGCTAAATGGTGTCTCTTAATGCCACAAACACACAGATCAGGCTTACCTGAGTAGGAAAGGACATGTCTCATATTTCATGTCCTTTCCAGTTTGAGCTGCACAATTTGAGCTTGGACCCCAATCCTCAATGCATTATACCTAGGGTAAGTACTACATGTATGTTAAATATCAATCAATCTATCAATCTATTAAGCCTTTTAAGTCTCACCCTAATGCACTTATTTATATTTGTCAGAGATAACCCCTAGAAAGTGCCTTGCGCCCAAATACTTTTGTTGTTTATTTTGTGTTTTGCCTGTTTAGGACTGCATTTCCCAGAATGCACCTTGGTCAGGTGATGAGGTCACTCACCTGAACCGAGGTGACTGGTGATTAGTTTCTTTATAAATAGCCTTCCTAAGTTCAGTTTCTTGGTCTTGCATCTGTTTGGTTAAACTGCTATTCTGTTAAACTGTTTTGGTTTCTCTGTTGAGCTACTAGTTTGGAAAAGCTGCTTTTGTTTTTGTCATAGTTTCATAGTTTGTTATTTCATAGTTTCATGTTTATAGTTTGTTTATGTTCATTACCTCTGCGCCTATGCCTCGTCTACACCACCTTCACAAAACGTGACAATAAACATTTTTATTAATAATTTAATTTCGTACTGTATGCTTGCATTTGAGGTGGTAAAATGTTGCAGTTTTGCTATAGTCGTACAGGTAGTGCACTGTAAACTGTTCTCACTTTGGCAGAACGCACAGCAGCCTGTGGGGTAGTTTGTTTGGAATTTACAGAATTTAAATATTAAAAGGAAATTGTGATACTTACAGAGTCGCAATACAAACTGAATTGGTACCTAAGTACAGTATCATGAGAATATTAATAATATGATAATATGATGGAGATACCATCCCTATTATTCGGTAACTACTAGAGATAATCGATCTACTTAAGAATCGGGATTTTTCTGTGTGTGAGGTTTTTTATCAACTATTTTTACATTTATTAAATAGATGAACCGGTCGATCAGCCAGCGGCCGGTTTTCAGTTTGATTAGCCGTGACCGTGATTAGACATACACGATTGTGTATCAAGCGCAGAAGCTTCCAAATGGCACCTTAAAAACGCATTTTAAGGTATTACATTAGAAGCCCTGTGTGTCCGCATTAAAATCTGCTCATGGTCATTTGCTCGCTGCCACTCAGTGAGAAAAATAATGTTACAAGAAATTGGTTACATTTAATTAATCATTAAACTTTTTTTAAAGGTATAATGTAATATCAAATCAAGATATTTATAAAATCATGATATTTACAGAATCGCAATCATATGTTAATCGAATGGGCACCTAGGATCGGTGATAATAACGTATCAGGGGTCATCTGGTAATTCCCATCCCGAATAACTATTATTAATCACTCTACTGTTCTCAACCCAAAGGGGACTTGTGCACTGTAAACTCAAATGCTTAAAGTAATTAAACATATTGAGTACCGTTAATTTTACTGATTACAGTTAGTTCAAATTAATAGACCTTGATGAGTATTTAGAACTTTTTGGTATTTATGAGTATGTACACTGTAAAAAAATATTAAAATTTTATGGTAAAAAAACGTCAGCTGTGGTTGCCAGAAGTTTAACATAAAAAATACGGTAGCAATGTTTTTGGTTGTATAGGATTGCACTCATTATACTGTATATTTTTAAGAATTTTAATAGTTTTTTTTTTCCAAGCCCAGAACCTGGAGGTGCAAGGTGACAGTGCTAACCACTACACCACACTGCTTGCTACACAATTGTTCTCATTGTTGGACTATTTTTTATTACACTACTACACTCCCCACACTATAAAATACAGTGTGCAAGTCGTGCGGGGGACGCGGGGAAACCAAGGAAGTCCAACAATGACAACAATTGTGGAGCAAGCACGATAGTGTAGTAGTTAGCACTGTTGCTTTGCACCTCCATAGTCTGGGTTCGATTCCCGGCCAGACTCGATTCCTGTCTCCATGTGCATGGAGTTTGCATGTTCTCCCCATGCTTGGTGGATTTCCCCCAGGTACTCCAGTTTCTTCCCACAGTCCAAAGCTGTGTACCCCGCCTCGTGCCCTAAGTCTCCTGGGATAGGCATCAGGCCCCCTGCAACCCTGAATACAGAATAAAGCTGTATAGATGATGAGTGAGTTAGAGTGAGTGAGTTCTGAGCTGTAAAAAATATGGAAATAAACCATTATTATTACAACATAAAATTTTAAATGAGACAGTTCTGAGACGTAAAAAAAAAACATGGTTATGATCTGTATTTGTTACAATGTAAACCCTGGAATTTGAAGGGTATAAACTGTTTTTATAACAACATAAACATGTTAATTAGACAGTTATAAACCGTAAAAAAACAATTAAAAGCCATAAAACCGTAAAAATCGAGTGCAATCCTGTACAATGAAAAACATTGCTACGGTATTTTTTACGGTAAACTTCTGGCAACCACAGCTGCTGGGTTTTTACCGTAAAATTTACAGTTTATTTTTTTTACAGTGCAATAACGGTGCTACTGTATTCTTTACGGTAAAATTCTGGCAACCATAGCATAAATTTACAATTTATTTTTTACAGTGTAGAAATGACACTTTTCAAGTTAGCTGAACAAATGTGATATTTTATGTAACTGTAAGTACTTAAGTAACAATAACTGCCACCTTAAAGTTCCACCAACTCAAAATCTTTCAGACTAGTGATTTTGTGTCTGATGTCATCAGGGCAATAGGGCACTATTGGCTCAGTGGTAGGTGTTTCGTCTGCCATACGAAAGGCCCAGGCCCGATTGCCGATAACTGGATGAAGTGCCTGTCCCAAGCCCAGATAAAATGGGATGGTTGCGTCAGGAAGGGCATCTGGTGTAAACCTGAGCCAAGCTTGTGTGCGGACCGGGTTGTCTGCTCTGGTGACCCATTGCCGGGAGCAGCCGTAAGACCAACATTTTATTTGATTTGCAACAACTAAAAAAAAATTATAATTGCTATTAAATAGTATAAGTTAGGCTACTCAATAATGCAAGTACAGAACAATTAATGTGAATGAGTACAACAAACTCAACAAACACGTGTGGGTGTTAAAATCTTTTTTATATAAAATTTTATAAATTACTTATTATTTATTAATATATTAATATATATTATTTATATGAAATATTAATTATTATATGTCATTAAATATTAATTTAAGATGTGTCAAAGAGCGGCCCAGAATTTTCTTAGGGAGCACACAAAAAATGAAATGTTGGGTTTAATTCATTTTTTCTTGGCATAAGGTGTGCTGTTACGATTCCAATATTGTATGGTAATATTTATTTTTGTGTATTTAGCACCCCCTAGTGGTTGTTCTAGTTTATTTTTCTTTGTAGTGATGTCACAGGAAGTAGGCTTATACAGAGTAGATGGACACATGGCAGCTTCTATTGCCATCTCCAGCTATCTGTAGACATCTTACCAGTACTGTGGCATCATCCATATGTATTGCATTTTTATTGGTTAATTGGTTTATATATATGCATATGGAGCCTGAAAATTGGTTATTTATAATGTTTATAAGAATTTAATGTTAACTGTCTTTAATCACATGGCGTAGTTACATAGCTTAAAATCTAAGCAGAATGTGCATTATTATTGATATAAGATGGTTTTTATTTCAGTTTCACCCTTTCTAAAGCCAACAAACCTGTGGAATAGCATCTAATGTCTTCAGAGTTGTGGTTGAAGGAAGGATGTTTATCTGGCTGTCTTAGCGCACTATTTACAGTGTGAACAGGGGACAGTACATAAGGTTCCACGAAAATGAATTATGAAAGTGGAAAGTATTTATTTTAAGTTTAACAAATATGATGGAGTTGTTTTAGGGAGAAATAATCTTTTCAATTCAAGCCAAATATTATCAATAACTTTTGCTCAACAGAAGAATCTTGAGTTTAACTAACATGAGTCAGTCATATTGTATGGACAAAACAAAATGGTTTAGAAGTTGCATATTACATATTTGTAATAATTTTTACAACAAAACGTTTAATTTAGGCTTAATTAATCAAAACAGAATGCATTCACTAAATTTTTTATTAGTTAGGTTAAATTAACTTTTATTTGTTCCGCACAAATTACTTTAGTAAACTCAACTAACATCTGTAAGGGCGTTTATTCACAACATTACTGTCACAAGCATTTTAATAACAGTTTTCACTTTGTGAAATGCAGTACAGAAATCGAGAAATTGAGAATATTATGGTCCAACAATACAAAAGACATACTGTACACAATATGCAACATAACATGTTATTTCCCCAACATTTTCAACTGTCTTGACACATTTAAAGAGAAGGAAAAATTGTGTGTTTAACAAAAAAAACAACATTAAAGTTGGTTATCTTCAACTTTTCTTTCTGGACATGTTTTAGATAAGAAAAAAAAAATCATGTCACCCGCCAAGGAAAAAAAAAGGTTCTCACTGTATGAATCTTAGAAAAAAACAACCTTGTCCTTAAGGTCAATAATACCAACTAAAAAAATTTGTACCATATTAACATGAAATTAACATAATTTATCCCTATTTTCTGCTATCAAATATAAACAGTTTTTTTTTTTCAAGTTTCTGCAAAGCCCTCTGAATATATCCCTCTGTCAAAACGGACAAAACTGTAGGGAGTAACACACGCAGGCAGAGAGTCAATTAAGTTTACGTATTAAGTTTAATATGTCATGCTCTTCGGTTTCTTTAGCGTTTCATAACATGTGTATTTAATGTTGACTTAACATTAATGACTTCTGATTAGACAACGTATTAGGAATTTGTACGGTCAAGTTGAGACATAATTACGCGAACCATAATCGAAAAAAAAAAAAAAAACATTTTAGGTCACAGAAAAAGAGAAAAACACAGAAAGTCTGAACCAGTTTGGCTTTGCTTCTTTCATACCCTTCCACAGTCGACCCCATTGGTGATGGTGTGGCGTCTCGGCTCTTCTCGGCTCCTGCTGTGCCGCCTATTCGCAGTGAAACCCGTAGTTGTCTCACTCTGTGACCGAGGCAGACCGGCACGTTCACCCTGCTGCTGACCTGTGATCAATTGCTGACCTGCTGATATGAGATTTCATTTAGATTATTTGTTTTATTTAACAGCTTCTGGATGGGGTATTGATACACATTCTCATAATGCTTTTACCTCCGAGTGCCACAAGATGGAGCTAATCCTGCTTTAAGGCTCGTTCCATAAGCATCATTTAAAAAGCTTGTAACATTTCCCTCCAAAATTTTTAATGTAGACCACAATACATGTTGTATCCCATCCTCAGCTTATTTAGTTAAATTAAAATGAAATTGTATGTAATTACTAAATAGCTTTAATCTGAGCCACGAAACGACATTTTGTTGTTAACGGGAATGAGAGGAGCTGATTAAACCACACCTATTAGTAATGTATTCATTTAGAACCTTTTTTTTTTTAAACAATTACCTGTCTTTGCCTTGTTTTGGCCGCCAAACATTGTAGAAAAACAGAAATCCATGTAACATAAAGACACACAACCTAACGAATAATATGATTTAAAGCAAAAGGGAGGGAGAGACAAGAATACTTTGAGCTGAGGAAGCGAAGTAGAATTTCTGACAGACGTCTTAGTCCGGATAGGATAACATGAACTGGACACTGACAACTGGATACTACTATTATGAGATTAACTCTTCCTCTGTACAAGGGTACTACTCAGCATCGTTTTCATCACAACAGTCTTTGATGTACTGTATTTGCACCATCGCATCAGAGAATCCGACTCTTGAATCCTCTTTGAAAATACTGCATGGTTTGTCTGAGATGCTTGTTTGTCCTTCTTTAAACTTCTTTGTCAATCTGTGCACATTGATCAGGTCAATGGTGTCCATAAGCATTCGGTAATGCAGTGCGAGACGATCGACTGCGACAGAGAGGATTTTCAAAGATGTTCGGCGATGGTGCAAGTGCATGGCTTGTGATGGAGAATATGTGTGAGTAGTCCCTTTTGTATAGAGAAAGAGTTACTCTACCAAATGCAATTTGAACACCCTTTGCACACACTTTTGCATTACTTTCAGTGCAGCCCTTGTGTGCAAATATTTTGCATAGTAACGATTTTTTTAACTCATAAAAATAGATTTATAGAAGTGCAATCAATTTTACGCAGAATTGTGAGGTTACATCACTCAGTCATAACTGGAAGTTCATTGCTTGTAATTAATTATTCATTAAAAGTTCATTCTTGAACCTACGTTGTATGGGATCGTCCTGTGTACTCTAATATCGACTTCATGAACTCGGCTCGAAAAATGTTCGTGCCAACACCTCAGGCCTGGGAAGTCTCTTAGCATGATAATTACACATAACAAATGCTTAACAGTGCAAATGTTCATCTCTGCTGACAAACGGCTCAGGCTGGGGGGAGTATAGGGTGTGACTCTTCAGTGAAAAAAACAAAAACTTGAGACAATCCTGAACTCGTCTTAGACTTTTTCAAATGTCTATTGTCACGGGACAACCGGAGGCGAATCAGAAGACTAGCAGTTTGCCCGTGTAGCGTGGAGGATAAACCCAAACGCGGAAGCAGCGCGAGCAGGCAGGATAACCACGCGATTTATTCTTAGAACTCTCTCACACAGAGAGCAAGAGTTTACACAATTAAACCCACGTTCTAACAACACACACTCAATCAGGAAAATGGCACAAAATGGTGAGTACTCACGAAATTGGAGAAATAGCGTCGGAGACGGCATTGGAAAACTCAATGACTGAGTGATGTGCGGCGCCATCTTGTTTCCTTTTATACTTCCTGAATGGCGACCGTACTACTTCCGGGTCCTAGTGCCGGTC
>JAAGKR010000518.1:71561-97158 GCA_011419295.1 Clarias macrocephalus | reverse complement strand
CCGTTCACCACATCGCAGAGGTGAGCGTAATCCGCTGGGTTTACTGCGGACTCAGTCATTCTGTCACGGGACAACCGGAGGCGAATCAGAAGACTAGCAGTTTGCCCGTGTAGCGTGGAGGATAAACCCAAACGCGGAAGCAGCGCGAGCAGGCAGGATAACCACGCGATTTATTCTTAGAACTCTCTCACACAGAGAGCAAGAGTTTACACAATTAAACCCACGTTCTAACAACACACACTCAATCAGGAAAATGGCACAAAATGGTGAGTACTCACGAAATTGGAGAAATAGCGTCGGAGACGGCATTGGAAAACTCAATGACTGAGTGATGTGCGGCGCCATCTTGTTTCCTTTTATACTTCCTGAATGGTGACCGTACTACTTCCGGGTCCTAGTGCCGGTCGCGTTGAGTGCGCATGACATCTATTACATTAAGTTATACAGGTTACTCTGGATCAGATGCTAAGTTTCTCAGAATTTAGAAGCTATCATTTGTGCAAGACAAGTGCCAACAAGCTCGACTGCCCAGCCCCTTGTGTGTGTCAAATCAAAATAAAGAGGTAATGTAGGAGGATGATTTGTTAAAGGAAGTGTTATCGATTAAAAAAAAAAAAGAAAGAAAGAAAAAAAACGTTCTGGGGTGTATAAGCTCATTGTTACTGAGCACATAGTTAACTTAAGCCTTTATTTGTAACATATACATTACAGCATAGTGAAATTCCTTCTTCGCATATCCCAGCATAACTGGGGTCAGAACGCAGGTTCAGCCATGATTCAGATAGGGTTAAGAGCCTTGCTCATGGGGCCAACAATGGCAACCTACAGATCTCGCCATTAAGAATGCACATTTCTTGAAAAGGGAATTTTACGGGGTTGTCACTGACCGATTTACAGTTCCCTGACAAAGAGCAATATAAGAATAGTGCCAGCTGGCACACCTTAGAAAATAATTCGGCATCTATTTAGAGTCTAAATTTTTTTTCTTTTTTAACTTGTGCTACTGTTGTTTACTTACAATATTTGTTAATTAAATTTTTTTCTTTAAATGAGGCTTGGGCTCCGGGATGTTGAGCCTATTTACTAGTATACGTAGTCTAATCAGAGCTTTAGCGCCCGTTCGAGTGTAATTCATAAATTATGTTTATAATAATGAAATGAGATTGTGCTTTAAAATTAATCGACAATTCATTTCAAACCTGCGGCTCGCACTTTCACTTTACAAAAGGCAGCGTTTTAATCAAAAGGTGATAAAAGCATTTTTTATCGATAACAATACTGCATTGATCGATGGATGTTGTTGATAAATATTTCAAATGATAATTAAATAAATAGCTGTCCATGTTTTTTGTGTTTATCTTTTCGGTTTATTATACAGTACACATCTGCACCACTTATTATAATAAATAGTTTTAAATGTTGGTAAAGGTACCATACAGTAGCAAGGGGGGGGGGGGTATATATATACTGTATGCTGTAATTTGGTCATGTTCACCCATGGGTTAAACATATGCGGCATTCAATAGCATTCGCTAGTTATCAAGTTGATATACAGGTCAATCTGCATCAAGTAGAATCGCTCCGAATAAGTAAGCATAATAATAAATAATGAATCATCATAGTGTCAGCCCATGGGTGAACATGACCAAATTACTGCATAAACACTGGAACATGAGGATTTAAGAATTTAATTAAACACGAATATGTGTGTGGAATTTTAATTCAAATCCAACATTTTAATGGTTTGTAATTGGTGCATGGGTGCAAAAAGACGTCTTTTTTCCTTGTGTTAATCTGTAATATTGTGAAATAATAAGTGAAATGTATTTTGTGTATATGCTTAAATATTCCTTTTTATTTATGGTCATGTGTATTAGGTTTTATCTGCATCATTGCGAGACGTGATGACTTTCTGGGATTTTTATCGATAAATCGCACGCGTTTATCAGCCTTATATGAATTTTAGAAAAAGTTAATTTTTCTACGGTTTAAATAGTTGCAATAAAAATTATTACTACAGTAAATTAATGTATGCAGCTAATCAAGGCAACAGCTACCAGATACCAGTACGAGAGCAAATGGTACCAGAGCAGAGTACCAGATACCAGATTCAGTGTGCACATCATTTTTCTCGTGAAAGTCAAAATCCCTTTTTTTCTGTTAATATGCAGCTATGCAGGTTTTTGCTTCTCTGGTGGTAAACTAAACTAAAACTCAAAATCTCTTCCCTGCATAAACACACAATAATATTTGTTAAGAGTCAGAGGTGGGTAGAAGAGCCAAAAAATGTACTCAAGTAATAGTAGCTGTACTTCAAAATGATATTACTCAAGTATAAGTAAAAAGTAGTCATCCAAAATATTACTCAAGTAAGAGTAAAAAAGTATTCCGTGAAAAGATACTCAAGTACTGAGTAATTACTAGTAAAGTAGTACATGTCCAATAAATTTTTTTTTTTATAAGTTTTGTAAGCAGTCAGACAAAATGGCCGTTAGTCTGTGGGTGGTAGCCGGAAGACAGACTACAGGTGGAATTGGTCAGATGACAGAAGGCCTTCCAGAATCGTGAGGTGAACTGAGGCCCCCTGTCCAAGACGATGTCCTTTGGGAAACTATGCAGGCGGACTACATGTTCTAATTTCAGCTCGGCTGTTTTCTAAGCTGACGGGAGC
The DNA here is from genome assembly GCA_011419295.1 of Clarias macrocephalus. Lineage (NCBI taxonomy): Eukaryota > Metazoa > Chordata > Actinopteri > Siluriformes > Clariidae > Clarias > Clarias macrocephalus. The sequence continues at coordinate 94,487 of JAAGKR010000518.1, read as the reverse complement.
CCGGAGATTGGAGGGCCACCAGTTGCACAGCTTTGGAGAACCGGTCGACCATGGTGAGGATGGTTTGTAGTGTTGATTACACTACAAATGAAAACGAAATAATGCACTTGGATTAACACAACTAAAAGTTTAAATGAATCTGTTATTGTAACTACCCCATCATCCATCAATAATCACTCCAAGTGTGAGTCCAACTGCAATGAACAAAAAATATTTATTTTTCTTTTAGCAAAAGGTATTACATTTGAAAAAGCAGTGCACTAAAATAAATAAATAAACAAAATGCACATTGACCTTGTATGGTACAGTGGCAACCAAAATTATGATGCACCTCACTGTTGGGCAATACAATACAGCCATATGGAACAACATAGTAAAATGAGTCTGTACCATAAGACATTTGGATATCAAAGGGCTTGAAGCATCTCAACTTGTGAGGTGATACAACTGAAACATTATGCACTGAATGCAAATGCATGAAAATGCTCTTCAAATGTAGTTTCCATTTCTGATACATAAAAAAAACACAAATCTTACAAACTATCAAACTATCTTACAGAACACTGGCATCTCATGTGCAAAGTCAGTGCAAACAACAAGACCCGTGTGATACTCAATACCATTAAGTTTAACCCATCTCGTGACACTTATTTCACTTGACATATCAATTTGAAAATGTTCTGAAATGACATCACCATTTTCAACATCATTCAGTATTTTTGATTTGACAGGCCCAGACTCAATACCTGTGGCAGACAGTGACTCCCAATGATGGGCAACAGCTATTTTGTGTTTCTTTGCAAGGGATTTTGTTATATTCTTAAAATTTTTCACACTATAGTAGTCTTTAAAAAAGTGTGTTTAGCTTCATACCTCATACTCCAAACATGTATTAAAGGCCCAATTTGACGTATACACTCAGGATAATGGATTATGAAGTGATGTTGTGGAATCAAATTATTCTGAGGATACAAATGTGTAAATAATCTATGGTGCTCTTCAATAAGATGTTTTAGAAATACCAACATTCCTTCTGTAATACATGGGGAAAATACAATGTTTATGATATTGTTTGAGCTGTTGCTTTATCAGTATGGCACATTCTACAGTAGTAAGTTTCAGTGAAAGATTCTACATAACCAAGAATTGAATTCAGACCCAAATTGTCACCCGTTACTTGTGCAATGGTGCCATAGAGAGGTTGTTCAGTAAATGACACTATCATTCCATTTTGCTCTAGTGCTTTTACATCTTCTACAAATGGAGTAAGTATTTTGTCAACACCATATTTTTTTGCATCTTGGGAATGGAACAAAGATATGAGATGGATATTCATCAAGGATGAATTTATACATGGTGATAAATTGCGAAGTGCAACATCCAAGCTTATGGATGCCTTGTTTTGACCCTAGTGGATTTGATGTTTCAAAGTCATCATAATAAACTTGAATTTGCAAGGCATTTTTTGATTTTGAATACAAATGATGTCGTTTATAGTATTTACCATCTGAAAAATCCTTGTACATGTCATATACAGTAGCACATTTGTTAATTTGACGACACACTTCTTCATTCTTGAAAATTAACTCTAATGTTTTTAAATACTTTGTCCATTTGGAGTTTGTGTTTAAGACACTAAATGGATTGAAAGTATTGTTAAAAACTTCTTCCAATGCACTTCTACTTGGATTATTAGGTGGCACTGCACTTTACACTTGTTCTTTAAGGTCTGCATGTACTTCCTTGACATACTCCTCCATGCTTTCAGCAACAGATAATACAACATTGTTAGCAACACCACTGTCCTGTAACATTGCTATAATTGAAGCACACATTTCTTTTGCGTGATCTCTTGACATATTAGATGTGATGGGTTGGTCTATCATATCTATGTCAATATCAAATGGTTCTTGTTGTGAGCACTGCTCACCGAGATCTGACTCGTCTGGCGCTTGCACATTATCATTACCACTTGTGCGTACATTTCCAGTGCTATGACAACTACGTAATTGCTTTCTAAAACCTGCAAAACTTTTAAAGTGCAATGAACATCTGTCTTGAGCACAAAGAAAAACAAATTTTTTGCCAGGATATAACCCATGCAAAAACTTAAGGTGCTGAATTAATGCACCGGGGACATCATGTAACGATTCTAACCAGCCCTTTAGTATCCAGCAGCCTTGGAAACACAGAGAATACAGTGTGATTCATCTGGGTTATGAATGAGATGCTGCCTATACTCAAAGGTCTCCTTCATCTTCTCCAGGATGATTTCTTTGTCACTGGTGTGGTTCATCAAGGATATGACCTCTTTACAACGCTCCTTTATATGACTGACCACCACACTGAGGCAGCTCACTCTCCCGTCTTGGACCACCTCCTTGTGCTGTATGCGTTTTTGAGTTCTTGGACACAAGTTTAGTCTTTCGCTGAATTGTCTTGAGGCGACAAGCCAGAAATCCAGAGCCACTTTGCTCCTTACCAAAGACAGAAACGCAGTTAAGTTCAACTTCATACTCAGCAGAACTAAAAGTCAAGGATCAAAATATTTAATGTAATTCTGATTCAGACATCCTTCTGTAATTACTGATACTGAACAGCATTAGAGGGTACCATCCCCTCAAAAGATGGCCAACCAAAGCTGCTATGGCTGTTAGGCATGAGCAGAGCTATGTAACTAAAACTCAGTCTTGAGTGGCGCGTCATTTACAAAACACTTCAGCCAGGTCCTGGTAGGTCATCGGGATGCTGTTGATGTCGACCTCGGGGGAGTCGGGCTCCCTAGAACATGTCCCAGCCTGGGCCCGTAGGCAGAGTTTGGTGCACGTCAGCTCCCATTGTAGAATCCAGTTCTGCATCCAAGATATGAGTGGGTCATGCTGCAATAACCAAGGGTGCCCGAGGATGATGGGAGGAGATGAGATGGAGGTGATATAGAATTGAATCTGTTCTTCGTGTTGGTTGATGATGAGGGTGATTAACTAGGTCTGGGAAGTGATAGGGCTGGAAGAGAGGGGTTGACTGTCAACAGATGTGATGCTTATGGGCTGGGATAACACCTCAATCTTTACCCCCAGGTTTTTGGCGTAAGAAGAGTCAATGAAGTTACCCGCGACACCGGAGTCGATAAATGAGGTACCTTCGACCCTTTTGTGGCCAAACTGAAGGCGTGCTCATACCGTGAAACAGGAAACGTTGGTCAGGGTGGTGGAGAGGTGGATGGAACTCGCTCCTACTGCTCTCCGAGCCTGCGCATTTCCCAGACCAGAGGGCAAATGACTCTGTCGTGTGCTGCCGATCCACAATATGCGCAGAGCCCCTCTCTGAAGCAGCCTTCCTGTTCTGCAGCGGTTAAGGAGGCACATCCTAATTGCATGGGTTCCCCAGCTCCGATGTCAACCACGGCGGGAGGTGGAGAACCGACGGGTCTAGTTGGCACGTAGTCTCCAAAGTGGCGAGAGGTGGAGAACCGACGGGTCCTGTTGGCGTGTAGTCTCCCCAGTCGGTCTGTACGGCGAGGGTCCGGAAATCGGCCATGTAACGGCTCACAGACGATCCTCCTTGCCGCAGATGATACAACTTGGAGTCGGTCTCCACCTCAGCATCAGGATGTTCGAAGGTGAGTCTGAGCTGGCGGGTGAATTCATTGTAGGAGATAAGAATCTGAATGAAGCACCGCCATGGACCACTCAGCTGCCTGCCTGGATAGCAACGAGATGAGGAGGGTAATGTGCAACCGGTCCGTGGAGTATCTGGTGGAATTAACACAAGATCCAGTGCAGTTAAAAAAACACTACACTTCCCATCCATACCATCCCACTTATCCAGTAAAGCCAGGTAAACATCAGAAGGGCGGTGGAGCAGCCGGCTGAGCGGTCGCCTCGGCTGAGCGGCCGCAGCTCCCTCCTCGCGGCTTAAGGATGCAATGTTTTGAACGCTACTGCGGAGTGTCGCGACTTCACCGCACAGCTGCTTGATCAGCTCGTCATGCCAGTTAACCACATCGCAAAGGTGAGCGTAATCCGCTGAGTTTACTGCTGAGTGCTCAGTCATTCTGTCATGGGCAACCAGAGATGATACAGAAGACACAGTTAGCCCTGTAGAGTGGATGGTAAACCCAAACGTGGAAGTAGCGCGAGTAGGCAGGATAACCACGCAGATTATTTTTAAAACTCTCTTGCGGGAGTTTGTATGTTCTCCTCATACTTGGATGGCCTTCTCCAGTTTCCTCTCCCGGTCCAAAGATATGTCGGTTAGGCTAATTGGTGTTCCTAAATTGTCCATAGTGTGTGAGTGTATGTGTGCGTGCCTGATGGATTGGCACAATGTCCAGAGTCTACCCCGCCTAATGCCCTAAGTCTCCTTGGATAGGCTCCAGGCCCCCCAGTCTGTACAAAGTGACTTTCCTTGGTTTCCATGAGAAGATGTCACTGACCATTACCTAATAATATTTCTTCCCCTCTCATAATTCATTAGAATTTAACAGCAGACACTTCTCTTCTAGTGTGTGGCTCCTCTCTGAAGTAAGTGAAGCTCTGCAGCTGGCGGCACGTCTGCGGCTTCTTGTGAACACTTGGTCAGCTGAATTTTTTTCCCATTACGCTTTTCTGCTGCATGTGCCTTCACACTGCCATGAGAAATGGGGAGTGTGAGATGTCTGTTTTGCTCATTTGCATATTGCAAGCTGTTTTAAGAGCAACGCAACCTTGTGTTAAAATTTGCATGTGGTCTTCCACTCACATGTGCTGTACATTGTAAATGACGTGCTTATGTACTGTTACGACCTCTAGGGGATAGCGAGAACTGAATGAGCTTACACCAGAGAGATAGTTCAATAGTTTATTTTTGTTCTACACAGGGTTTTCTTGTACAGAAGTTTCCACGATTTATGCAGTCGGTCACGAAATGAGCTAATATAATCCAAAACATTCTTAGTAGTAGAAGGGTGGTCAATTGAGAGAATTTGCTCTTGCAAGATCTTTAAGGGACCATGTACCGTGTGCCCGAAAATTAGCTCTGACGGACTAAAACCGAGAGAAGCTTGAGTCGTAGTCCGAATAGCAAATAACAACAATGGGATTTCCTCATCCCATTCTTTTTGTTGTTCAACACAAAACGTACGGAGCATAGATTTGAGGTTTTGATGAAATCGTTCGAGGGCACCCTGGGACTGAGGGTGATAGGGACTAGATACTTGATGTCTAATGTTTAATTTTTTTATTACTTTGGCAAACACTAGACATGAAATTTGTTCCTTGATCAGACTGTATATATTTAGGCACCCCAAAAGTAGTACAGAATTTGACAATGGCTTTGACAATTGCATGAGCTTTAAGTGTGCGTGTAGGGGTATCGCTTCAGGATATCTGGTTGACGCACACATTAGAGTTAATAAATAGGAATTTCCAGATTTAGTTTTAGGCAAGGGTCCAACGCAATCAACCAAAATTCGTTCAAATGGTTCACCAATTACTGGTATCGGCTTCAATGGAGCCGGGGGGAATAACCTGTTTGGACTTGCCAGATAATTGACATGCGTGACAAGACTTACAGAACTTGGAAATGTTGGATTTCATCGAAGGCCAAAAGAAATGTTTCAACAACCCATCATAAGTTTTTCTGATACCTACGTGACCAGAAAGTTCATGGTCGTGTGCAACGCTCAAAACTTGCTCTCGAAAAGGTTTTGGAATAACAATCTGAAACAGTTCCCCAGTCATCGGTGACATGACGTGGAGACCACTTGCGCATCAGCACACCATCGCCAAAGTAGTAGGCAACTGTGTGCTCTGGCAAAACGCTTGGCTTGACCGCAGCTGCAACACAGGAACACAGAGTTTGATCGGCGCCTTGGGTCTCAATTAACATGGCTTTCCCAAATGGCAAATCAACACTGGGAAGTCCACAGATTTTTACTTCAACTAATTCACCTTTGTTATCATGCTCAACAGAATTTTCAGGCACACAAGAAGGTCTTTGACAAATCTACAGTCTCTTCCAATTTTTGGGCTTGAGCACGAGTCACCACACAATCATTAAATACATTTGGAAATTGTTCCTGCAAAGAATCATCCTGTACCTCAGGAACATTTGTAACCTCAGGTAAACAAAAAGCCTTTTTACCTGCCAGATGATTTCCTAGTATGAGCGCAACACCCTTAACAGGCAACTCAGATCGAACTGCCAGCTTAACTTTGCCTGAAATAATTCCAGAACGCAAATAGACATTGTGTAACGGAACTTTAACCACAGAAAGATCAATGCCTTGCAATAGTACGCTAGAACCACAGCTTGACTGTTCCAAAAATGGCAGCACATTCTCCAAGATTATGGACTGAGAGGCTCCAGTATCACGAACGATGCGAAATTTTTTTGTCTCAGTGTGGGTGTCATTAAATGAAACAATACCATCGAAAATGAAGGGCTCAAAGGCAGATTCAACAGTTGTACTGAAATTCTCAGGCCTGAGAGAGAGAAGGGGCCGCTCAATCAAACCCATACTTTTAGAAACATTTGTTTTCTTGCCAGTTTTATGTTTCAAAGTGGGACACATGGCAATGAGGTGTCCTACTTCATGACAGTAAAAACACACGATTTTCCTCTTTCACTGCACTCAATTCAGTCTTAGATACTGCTGTGGTACCCTTAGAGCTGCGAACACGATCAAAAAGATTATGCTTGGCGGGCGATGGAAAAACTGTTTTATGAGGGAGCACAAACTCATCAGCAAAAACGGCAGCTTCAGAAAGAGAAGAAACTTTCTGTTCATTCAGATAGATCACAATTTTCTCTGGAAGACAATTCTTAAATTCTACCAATAGTATTAACTCTTTTAACTGTGAATGTAACAACTTTATTTGCAGCGCATCACTTCTCAAACAAATTGGCTTTGTCTCTTGCAAATTCCACAAAAGTTTGACTAGCAGTTTTCACATTGTGGCGTAACTTATGTCAGTATGCCTCAGAAACCAGCTCATAGGCGCGCAACACTGCATTTTTAATTTCTTCATAATTCAAGCTCTGTTCAAGTGTTAAAGCAGAACAGACTTCCTGTGCTTTCCCGATTAGTTTGCATTGTAACAAAAGAGGCCAAATATTTCGTGGCCATTTCAAAGTAGCCGCGATGCGTTCGAAAACAGGAAAATAGGTGTCAACTTCACTTTCACGAAACATCGGAACTAACGCAATTATATCGCATTCAGGTTCACTTACTTGTAAAGCGCGTCGTGGTGCGAGTAGGGCTTGAAGTGGACGCATTAACAGGCGGTGATACAGGTACGCCCATGCTGGGTGCTGCAGGAACTGAGGGTTGAGCAAGTTGTTTAGCCACCAGCTTGTTAAGTCCAGCTCCTTGAGCCTGATTGCTCGCTGGGTTTCAAGTTCAACTGTGCGCACCTGCAACAGTTGGCTCTGATACTGCTGTTTGCTCAAGTCTAGCTCCAGCTCTTTCAGTCTGATCGCCAGCAAAGGGTCATGGAATGTTAGCAGGAGCTATGCTAGTCAGTTCCGCAGGTTTGGGTAACTCTGCCCCCTTGCCAACATTTGCATTGCAACACTGCCTCACCTTTCTCCGGCAAAGTTCCTCGTTCCACTAAATGCCTGTAAACCACTTCCTTAATTTCTTGTTTCCTGGCACCACGAGTAACCTGGATGCGATATAAATCTGCAATCGCCAATAAATCCTCTTTTCGGCACATATTTAACTCATGTACCGATGGTTGAATCGCAAACATATCTAATTCAAATTTTGAAGCCATTTCTAATTCTCTCCACCTCAAAGTGAAAACCGCTATGAAAATGAATATACACAAAGCCAATTTCACAAAGTTAACACAACGATAAGAACCCAAATTGGTCTTTTTTTTTCTTTAGACGAGCCCCCAATTTCTGTTACGACCTCTAGGGAATAGCCGTAACAGAAAAAGAGAACTGAATGAGCTTACACTAGAGAGATAGTTCAATAGTTTATTTTTGTTCTACACAGGGTTTTCTTCAGAGGTAGACCAGGCCAAAACAATAAACAAAATAGACTTGGGGTTAAACCTAAAACCCCCACCCACAAAATAAAACATACAATGTTTTACTGGTTAACACGTGACAGGGAATCTGCAATTACATTTTCCCCTTTTGTGACAAATTTTCAAATTGTAACTTTGACAAATCAGAGACCATCGCATTAAACGATCATTAGAATTTGACATCTTTTGGAGAAAGGTAAGAGGATTATGATCTGTAAAAACTGTGACAGGCTGCATAGTCAAACCAATATACACTTCAAAATGCTGCAAGGCAAGGATTAAGGCAAGGGCTTCTTTTTCAATAGTACTGTAACTGATTTGATGTTTAAGGAACTTCTTTGAAAAGAAACTGATCGGATGGTTCAAACCATCATCTCCAGTTTGCAATAAAACAGCACCGACACCTGTACCACTGGCATCTACTTCTAACAAAAATGGTTTCTCAAAATGAGGGACCACAAGTACTGGAGCACTACAGAGCAGAGTTTTCAAAGAATCAAAAGCAGTTTGACACATAGGAGTCCACTTAAAGGAAACAGATTTACAAAGCAGAGCTGTGAGATGACTGGCCACAACAGAAAAGTTTTTACAAAAACAGCGATAATATCCGGTCATGCCAAAAAATCGCCGAAGTTTTCTCTTGTTCTTGAGAATTGGAAAATCGAGGATAGCTTGCACCTTTGAATTTAGGGGACGAACTTGACCACTGCCAACTTCCTTACCTAAATAGGTGATCGTAGCACAACCAAATTCACACTTTGCTAGATTTAGTGTAAGATTTGCATCAGCAAGGCTTCTGAAGACATCATCTATGGATTTAAGATGGTCATCCCAAGTGTCAGCATAGCAGACAACGTTATCTAGCTAACCTTCACAGTTAGAAACCTTAGATAACACGATAGACATTAACCGTTGAAAAGTAGCTCCTGCATTTCGAAGGCCAAAAGGCATCACACGATACTGTAAGAACGCATCAGGAGTAGCAAAAGCAGAAATTTCAGATGACGGTCAGTGAGTGGCACTTGCCAATAACCTTTCAGTAGATCAGGTTTCGTTACAAACTTAGCATTTCCCACTCGGTCTACGCAGTCTTCCATGCGCGGCATTGGAAAGGAGTCAGCTTTGGTCAACGCATTTACTTTCCTATAATCAGTACAGAACCGGGAAGCACCATCTGGCTTGGGAACTAAAAGACATGGGGAACACCATGGACTAGAACTAGGGAATGCTAGATTATGTTCAAGCAAATATTGGGTTTCTTTTCTCATCAGCTCTTTCTTAAATGGATTTACCCGATAAGCCATTTGTTTGATGGGTGCATGAGAACCAACTTCAATGTCATGTTTTAACACATGAGTAGTGGGGGGAATGTCACTAAACAAATTAGGATATTTCCTAATCACATCCTTAATGTCAGCTTGAGCAGATGGAGGTAAGTGAGACAACTTCGCTGAAAGGTTTAATAAAGTCTCTGAATTTGACAACCGAGCTGACATAAAGGTGGCATTATTCATCTTCAAACCATAAATTTCTGGTGAATACTCAGAAAGTGGAACAATTACCGGGGCAATCGTAAGGAGGGGAGTCTTACCTTTAGAGTCGGAACATGCCAAATATGCTTTCAGCATATTTACATGACAAACACGTGTCTTTTTCCTGCGATCAGGAGTGTTAACAACATAGTCAGTGTCACTCAACTTTTCTTTTATCTCATAAGGGCCAGTGAATCTAGCTTGAAGTGTCGACCCAGGCACGGGAAGTAAAACAAGAACTTTATCACCAATTTGGAATGAGCGTGGGACTGTAAAGCTTCTCTCACTTTACTGTAGGCCTTTTGTTGTAAAATTTCTGTGTATTTATTGTAGTGGTCATTTTATTGCGACTGTTTAAACACAGTAAATAAGAAATATTGAAAAAATGTGTTTCTCAAGATTATATAATGGGGCATATAAGTTATGTGTTTAATATGAATGTAAATTAAATGTTTCCTTACTGAGTTTGTAATGAATGCTTTTCTTTTAATTATTACTAAATATTCGCTCATCATTAAGCGTCTAATTATGCATTAGGGAGGGATAAATATTGCATAAATGCTGAGAATCATGTAAGAATGTGTGGGTATGTAAACTTGCGCTGGTTTAGCAGCAAGTTTCGAATAACAGATATCTGCATGATAGAGTTTTATGTAAATTCATACTGGGCGCTTCTTCTGGTTACATTTCATTGACCATTAAAGCAACAACATAAGATGTACAGTAAAACACACACATAAAAATTGATTTTAAAAGGACATAGAGGTGGTCTTAGGCTTCCTTAAAAGATTTCCACCACTTTCTGCAACTTGTGCATAATGATAATCAGTGAACAGTCCACAACATTGCTGTCATTGTTGGTGTGTAATACAGAATGGTCCAGTGTGATTTAAACATGTGCCGTGTTGCTGCCAAGTTGTCCCCAGGCTGCTGACCCAGGAGCAGGAGAAAACATTGAGGTAAAATTTGTCACCAAGCTCTTCTCATATGTGAGTTTCTTACAGGAAACTACAAAATCTCACTTTCTCGCCCGCCCTGACTTCACCCTCCCCCGAAAATAAATATCTAGATCAAAGTTCACCACTTTGACATCATTGCAGAGATTCATCTCAAATCACAGAAGGTGCTTAACATGCTTCCAAAAGAAGACTTCCAGGACATATTCCAGAAGTGGCAGGATAGCATGTAAACATAAATTAATGAAGTACTTGTAAACAGAGCTAATCTTGAAACACTTTGAAACCACCTAAAAGTCGTACGAAGTCTGCCAAGGAGACTTGACTATGACTTGATGCAACACATTGTTTGCCCAGTCTCTAGAGTACTTGCCTTCTTCCATTACCCATTTCAGTCCTACTCAATGTTGGATCATCAAGAGTAATTTTGGTTTGTACATAAAAATGTGAAAATGCTGAATCAATTATTAAACCGCTAATCAAGAAACCTGACCTTGACCCCTGTCAGCTTTCCAATTACAGGCCAATATCAAACCTTTCTTTTATGTCTAAGATTCTGGAAAAAGGTAGTATCATATCTGCTATGTTCATATCTACATAGAAATAGCATGAACAAACTGTATCAGTCAGGATTTAGGCCTCATCACAGCACAGAGACAGCACTTGTTAAAGTAGTAAAGGACCTACTATTGGCCTCTGATCAGAGTTGCGTCACTATACTTGTGTTACTGGATCTCAGTGCAGCTTTATCATAGTATTCGCCTTTACAGATTACAAAATGTAGTAGGAATTAAGGGAATGGCCCTCTTGTGGCTCAGATCCTATTTGACTGATCGTTATCAGTTTATAGAATTAGATGATGACCATTTCTCATGTTCTCAAGTGGAGTTTGGTGTTCCACAGGGTTCAGTTTTAGGCCCACTGCTCTTTTCTCTTACATTCTTCCTCTGGGCAACATAATTCATAATCATGGTATTCATTGTTATGCTGATGACACACAATTATACGCCCCAGAAAAACCAGATGAGAAAAAACAATTTACTAAAATTGAGCAATGTGTGCAGGACATAAGAGATTGGATGTTAATTAATTTTCTGACAGAAGCACAGAAAAAAAGACAGAAGTTTTAATCATAGGACCACAAGCAGCTAGAAGCAGCTTTGACCTACTTCGATCAAAGGATGCTGGCTGCTTCTCAGAACCATGTATTATTAAAACTCAGTTGGGGGGGGGGGCTATTAATTTTTATAAATAGATTAGCCTTAGGTAAAGGAGCAGATCTGGGGGACTCATGGACGTAGAGTATTGTGAACTGGTATGTTTAGATGTTCACAATCTTTACATATCTGGGAGCCCTCATGTCTGTGGTTCCTTCTGGCTCTCCCTTTTAGTCATGCTGTTATAGTTAGTCCTGCCGGAGTCCCTGCTTGCACTTTGCACTAAATATACATTCACCTTATACATTGTTTGACCTTGACCATACCTAACTGCCATCTCTCCAACTCTTCTGCTCTTTCCTCTCTCTCTCTCTCTCTCTCTCTCTCCCTCTCCCTGTCTCTCTGTCAAGCTATACATGTTGCTCCTGAGCTGCCAGTGATCCAGACCCCTTTGCCCTCTGGACCTGCCTAATTCGTCCTGGAGTCCTGCTTCTGGTCGGCGATCTCGTCGCATGGATGCCCCATTTGATCTGCCTGGGATGCGTCTGGTGGCTGGGTATGGTTCCACTTTTCCACAAAGACGGTCCTGTCCTCGACTGATGCAGAAAGCTGTTCTCTGGGGACCTGTGACTTCAGTCACTCAATAGTTCAGGACTGGAATTTCATACAGTCTACCTGAATCTCCTGTTATACTGAACTTCCAGTCTTACAAAGTATTATGCAGATCAATCCCTGCTATCTGTTTTCACACAAATGAGGATGGGTTCCCTGTTGAGTCTGGTTCCTCTCAAGGTTTCTTCCTATTACCATCTCAGGGAGTTTTTCCTTGCCACCATCGCCCTTGGCTTGCTCATCAGGGACAATCTTACCATTTGATTCATGCACATTCACATTTCATACAAACTTAATTCTTTTGATTGTGTAAAGCGTCTTTGCAACAATGTCAATTGTTAAAAGCGCTATACAAATAAAATTTTATTGAATTTAATTGAATCAGGAGGACAGTAAAGTTCTGCAGTGAAGTTTGTGTCATTGACCTCTTCTACACTGGTAAGGAGAAGCAGAGACTTCTTTCATATCACTCACAGTCCATGGATGGTAGACATACTGTGTGTTGCATTACATTTGTAGCATTTGGCAGACTCATTATACAAACCCAATTACAAAAAAGTTGGGACACTGTACCAATTGTGAATAAAAACAGAATGCAATGAAGTGGAAGTTTCAAATTTCAATATTTAGAATATAGAATACAGATAACACATCAAATGTTGAAAGTGAGACATTTTGAAATGGCATGCCAAATATTGGCTCATTTTGGATTTCATGAGAGCTACACATTCCAAAAAAGTTGCGACAGGTAGCAATAAGAGGTCAGAAAAGTTAAATGTACACATAAGAATCAGCTGAAGGACCAATTTGCAACTCATTATGTCAATTGGCAACATGATTGGGTATAAAAAGAGCCTCTTAGAGTGGCAGTGTCTCTCAGAAGTCAAGATGGGCAGAGCATTACCAATTCCCCCAATGCTACGGTGAAAAATATTGGCGCAATATTAGAAAGGAGTTTCTCAGAGAAAAATTGCATAATATTATCCAAAGATTCAGAGAATCTGGAACAATCGCTGTGTGTAAGGGTGAAGGCTGGAAGACCATACTGGATGCCTGTGAACTTCGGGCCCTTAGACGGCACTGCATCACATACAGGAATGCTACTGTAATGGAAATCACAACATGGGCTCAGGAATACTTTGTCGTTGAACACAATCCACTGTGTCATTCAACGTTGCCGGCCAAAACTCTATAGGTCAAAAAAGAAGCCATATCAAAATATGATCCAGAAGCATAGGCGTTTTCTCTGGGCCAAGGCTCATTTAAAATGGACAGTGGCAAAGTGGAAAACTGTTTTGTGGTCAGACGAATCAGAATTTGAAGGTTTTTTTGGGAAACTGGAACGACATGTCATCCTGACAAAAGAGGACTAGGAAACCCAAGTTGTTATCAGCACTCAGTTCAGAAGCCTGCATCTCTGATGGTATGGGGTTGCACGAGTGTGTGTGGCATGGGCAGCTTACACATCTGGAAAGGCAGCATCAATGCTGAATGGTATATCCAAGTTCTAGAACAACATATGCTGCCATCCAGATGTCTCTTTCAGGGAAGACCTTGCATTTGACAATGCCAAACCACATACTGCATCAATTACAACATCATGCCTGCGTAGGAGAAAGATCCGGGTACTGAAATGGCCAGCCTGCAGTCGAGATCTTTCACCCATAGAAAACATTTGGCGCATCATAAAGAGGAAGATACAACAAAGAAGACCTAAAACAGTTCAACAACTAGATGCCTGTATTAGTCAAGAATGGGACAACATTCCTATTCCTTAACCTAAACAACTTGTTGTCACGGAAACACCAGGCTCCACTCCCAATCTCCGTTCACAGTCACCCAAGTTCTAATCATACGCACACCTGATCCACATTAACAGCACACCATAAATACACCACACTTCCCCTCACTCAGGGTCTGACTTCATCAATGGACAACAGACTCCGCCACGTACAGTACAGACCAAAAGTTTGGATACACCTTCTCATTCAAAGAGTTTGAATTAGTATTATGGCAAGAACAAAGCAGCTAAGTAAAGAAAAACGAGTGGCCATCTTTACTTTAAGAAATTAAGGTCAGTCAGTCCGAAAAATTGGGAAAACTTTGAAAGTGTCCCCAAGTGCAGTCACAAAAATCATCAAGCGCTACAAAGAAACTGGCTCACATGCGGACCGCCCCAGGAAAGGAAGACCAAGAGTCACCTCTGCTGCGGAGGATAAGTTCATCCGAGTCACCAGCCTCAGAAATCGCAGGTTAATAGCAGCTCAGATCAGATACCAGGTCAATGCCACACAGAGGTCTAGCAGCAGACACATCTCTAGTACAACTCTTAAGATGAGACTGCTAAGCACAGGCAACAAGCAGAAGAGACTTGTTTGGGCTAAAGAACACAATAAAGAACACAATAAAGAAAACTCTTTGAATGAAAAGGTGTGTCCAAACTTTTGGTCTGTACTGTACCTGCTAACGCTACTCCTCATCTCGTCTCATCGTTCAACATTTGAACACTTGATATATCATCTATGTTGTATTCTGAATAAAGTATTAAAATTTGAAACTTCCACATCATTGCATTTTGTTTTTACTCACAATTTGTACAGTATCCCAACTTTTTTGGATTTGGGTTTGTACATCTGAGCGTTATATTGTCCAATAGGTACAACTTTGTTGTGCTGGAGTTTGAACCTGCATTCCCTGTAACCTTCCAATTAGCAGACCTTAATCACTGAACTACCTCTACTCTGCGTGGCACTATGATGTCCCTATAATCTTCTGCTACACTAATGCACCTATCCCAGTGTATGTGAATGTAGCAATATCGCTTAGCCGAGTAATGTGCAAGTGGTGTCTGTAAATGAGTATACAGTTTCCGCAGATGGCTACAAGTTGGTCAACAAGTTATCTGTTGATTTTCAAGTATCAGGTATTCAATTTGCTGAGTGACTGCATCGGGCTCCTAGCCACCTTGGCCAGAATCGTCATTCATAGACGTACAACCTTCTTTAAATTGTTTGCATCATTCAATTGTTTTACTGCGGCTAAAAGTCTCGTCAATGTATTGTGCCAGAAATGTTCTGTAAATGTCTTCTGTAAACTGGTTTTACGCCTTCATTTCATCACAAGTCCCGGTTTTGCTTCAACGCTCCTCATATATTCCTGTCTTTCTCTTTCAGACATTTGTTTCTTTTAAGGGCTTTACTGGTCTCATACTAAAATTGCCTTGTTCTGGGAAACCAAATTCTCTAACTTTATTATTAAACTGCTTATAATTCTTTTTCATTAGCTGGATATGGAATGAGGAAGGGTACCCCTTTATTTTCTCTCATCAGTCTCAGTGGTCTGTACCAGCATCATTAGGGTCCTGAATCCCATGTGTATCCACCTTTTAATCGAAACTCTTGAAAATATGATTAACATTGAAACCTAGAGAATTTGAAGGGCTCTTCCAGCAGAGCAGTGTGCTCTGACACACTGCAAAGATTGTTCAGGAATGGTTTGAAAAAACATAAAGAGGTCAAAGTGTTGGTTTGGCCTTTAGAATCCACAAATGTTAATCTGATTGCGGGATATGCTGATTAAGTCTGATCCATGGAGATTACACCTCTTACATCACAGGACTTAAAATATCTGCTGCTAACATCTTGGTGCCAAATACCACAGCAACTTCAGAGGTTTTACATTTACTTTGTATTTACAGCATTGGCTGATGCCCTTATCTAGAGTGACTTACATAAGTGCTTTGAAGTCTCCATCAATGAACAGAGTAGAAGTACCTCCAGTCAAGACTGTTGGAAAGGTTTTTTTTTACCCAAATCCCAAAAATCCTTCCCACATTGTTGTGTCAAGACTGGCAGTCTTCAAGATTGCCAGTGACTCAGCTCCACAGACATCTCATGAAAGTTTCACCTATCACCTAGTAGCCGAAACAAAAAACAGCCTACACCAGAAGCATGGAGAGAGAGTTGTAACAATCAAGCAGTGCTGGAAGAGTGGAGGGAATGGGGTGCACTGCAGCGTGTGATAAGAACTTTGAGATAAGTGGATCGTGGGCTGTTTTTTTTTTTTTTTTTTTTTTGGCTTTGTAGGCAGGCATCCGTGATTTGAATATTCAATTCAATTCAGTTTTATTTGTCTAGCACTTTTAACAATTATTTAAGTTTGTATGAAAAGTGAATGTGTATGAATCAAAATGATCTGATAGTCACTGATGAGCAAGCTGAGAGCGGCAGTAGCAAGGAAAACCTCCCTGAGATGGCAATAGGAAGAAACCTTTAGAGGAACCGGACTCAACAGGAAAACCATCCTCACTTGGGTGAAACAGAAAGCAGGAATTGATATACATTCATACTGTGTGTTAGGTCGCAGGCAGTTCAGTATAACAGTAGATGTTAATTGATGTTAATAATAATTTGAACCAGTAGAGTGAGAGGAGTAGTGGAATCAAATGGGGAAAAAGTTGTGCAGCTGCATTCTGGATTAGAGAAAAAATACTGCACAGAGGCAAACCTGCTAGGAGGGGTTTGCAGTCATTTAGTCTCGAAATAAACAAAGGACTGACCAAACACCTGAGTGGTCTATGTGGAGAGAAATGAACAAATCCTTCCAATTCGACATGAGAGAGTAAGGTTAACAATGTGAGACATTTGGAGGTCCAGGGTTAACCCAGATACCCAAGGATAACACCAGAATATCCTGATCCGGCATGAATCACATGGGTAAACAGTAGTTTACTCGGTCTGAGGACAGATGATAGCCTCAGACTCAGATCTAGCAGCATAGAGCTTCTCAGTGGCAGTGAAGCTCTCCTCACGTGAGTTACAACATTCACACCCACCCTGACTTTGCCCTCTCACGAAGACCATTGTGGAGATCCAGTCTGAATCGCAGAAAGTGCTTGATATGCTTCAAAAATAAGACTTCCAGGACATATTCCATAAGTGGCAGGAGAGCTATTTTAAAGCTATGATAGCCAGTAAACATACTGTAGATAAATAAAGTAATAAAGTTACACTTTCTTGTAAACAGAGCCAATCTCAAAACTTTTTGAAGTAACCACCTTCAAAGTCTCATGAAATGTTTTCACAAAAGGGCAGTCTTTGTAAAATCTACTGCTTCGAATCCAGATTGGTTAAGACTGTTGAGGTTGTTCTGTAAAAGAAGACATTAGTATATAGTGTGTTATAGAGTGTTTGAGAGCAAAGGGAGAAGTGATCCTGACCACAAGAGAGAAGTGATGCAGCATACAATAGTTGCCTGTTGGATCCAGACTGTTTCTTGCGGTTGCATTGCCTTCTTATATGCAGCAGGAACATGACCAGATAAAATGGATAGTAGTAGTGATAGATGTAATAGTTGTGATGAAAAAGAGGAGGTCTTGTGAGGTGTTTTAGAGCATTGTGGAAGGGATTAGATCCAGTGGACAGGTGGTGCAATTAGAGGACATGCTAAATCTGTACTGTTATCAAGTTGGGAAAAAATTGGCCAGTGAAGGAGATGGGGAATCCAAAATTGTACTGTAGGGGTTGGATTGGGAGTGAAGGTCTGGCAGATTTTTTAAAATCTTCCCATCATAAAAGGTGTCAAAGTTGTCAGTAGGCAATAGGATTGAGGATAGAGTGAGGAGGAGCTAGTGAGTTGGTGAGCTTTTCCCTGTAGAAGGCAGTTTTAGGAGAAGTCATTTCATATTAGCATTTAGACAGGATAACCTGGTAATAGGAAGTAGTAGGAGTTTTTGTGAATTGTGAACTAGAAGAAATAAAATCAGGCAATTTTACTCATAAAACTTCTACTCATCATTTATTTCATTTATGATGCAGGTTTAACTTTAGTCAAAAACCTTAGAACTAAAAAGTTTTATTAAATTATGTGAAGCCAGTTTTGTATGATGTGGTGACAAAATCTGGCTGGACAGACAACCAGAAAGACAGACAGATACTTTTTTGAGACTTGAAACCAATCAAAACCTTTCTTTTATTTATCTGGATAATAAAATGATATTGTAATATATATATTTACTAGCATTAGTACCTGTCGGTAATGGGTAAAGAGTTTGTAGGAATAATTAAAAGGTTAAAGCTAAAAATAAGCATAATAACTTCTCATATGTTCCTTACTACTCAACATTTAGATTTCATTCATGGCACAAGGTTCTGTTTTCATAGTGTGTATACCATTTATCCAGAGTAAGTCATGCAGTGTCGTACTTTCGTGTCTGTGTATTGTAATGATGGGTCATTTATGAATGATTCATTCTTTTTGAATGAGTCATTAACATGACTTAGAAGAACGAGTAGTCTCAGAGAGTGATTTGTTCATTTTATACTGAGTGCGCAAAGCATCGCAAAGCCTCCGTAGGTTATATACAGGAAACAGACATGAGTAGTTACCTTTGAGTCTTCTAGCATGAGTCGTTCGTTCTTTTCGTTGTTTGTGACTCCCATAGATGCCATGCAGTGCAATAGATTCAAACGAACAAACGACTTCGACTAGAAGACTCATTAGAAGAACCGGTCAATTCTGTAATGCACTGCATAAAGTGACAAAAGAACAAACAATTTAGACCAGAAGATATGAGAGGTGAGCTGCTCATTCTGTTTATAATAATATGCCCTTAGCTGCATTGTAATATTTTAATTCCTGTAACTATAGCCAACATTTGGGTGTTGGGGCTCTGTTTATCCAAAACGTAACATTTTATTTCATTTCTGATCAAAAGAACATAATAAACAAAATGATTCAAAACAAGATTCATTTTGATGAACAAGACTCAAAGAACCGAGTCATCCAAACTTCCCATCACTACTGTATTGAGGATTGTGCCGGGTTGTGCCTTTCTTACAGTATATTTCCCAACTGAAAGTTCTTTAGATTTTTTTTAATGCCCTAAAAGTGGTTTTACTGATGGATATCGACCTATGGATATCACTAAATGTTTTTAGTGCCACTGAGACCTAAAACATTAATGATATTCCGTGAAAGAATCTTTGTGATACATGAAAACTTGTAGCATAACATGGTATACATGTACAGTACATTTATAAGATGAGTAAATTTATTGAAAAGTTTAATCAAGTATTATTTCATTATCAAAGACTTGTTAAGACTTCAAATGTTAAAAGACGTCAAGTCAGATTTTTTTAAGGCATGTTTAAAGAACAACCACAGTTGACCAAAGTGATGTGAAAGGATTAGAAAAAAAAAAACAGGATTAAACAACATTAATGAAAGCAGCTCAAATTAAACTTAACTATGTAAAAAGTAAATAATATAGTTATTGACAGTTAATAAAAACAGTAATCAAATGAAATCATATATATAGTACACAGTATGATAAAAAATAAGCTAATTAAAATAAGTAATCAATAAAAGTAACTAAACAATATATAAATTTCAAAATCTCACATTTTATGTTAACATTTCCATTTCCAGAAAAGCCACTTGGACTGTAAATGTTTGCATATTGCATATAATTTTAACATAATATTTCTATTCTTACAAGTCTGTTTTTTCTCCCCGTATAACTTGTTTATTTTACATTTGATTCTTTTATATAATTTAATTAGTGTTTTCCATGTGTTTTTTACATACATATTTTCATGCAATTTATTTTTCCATGATTTATTTTCCATAATTAATTTTGTTTTGAAATTAAAGTTTTACTCTTTTACTTTTGATTTGTTTAAATCTCACATGTTTACCTGAGCTCAAATGTTCAGTTTCAGGTCACATTGAAACACACTTAATGTGATTTATTTCCCTTAAGGGCCATCTAAATATTAGTACTGTCTACGGTTGTTGGCTTGATGATGGATTCAGTCTCAGTGTCTTTAGTGTTGCAGCACACATTACAGCACCCTGGACATTGTGGTTTCTTATTTGATAGATACAAGACAGGCTGAATGCTGCTGCTGATATTCATGAAGCCAAAAGCTAAGTAATTGATATAACATGTAAACACATCTGGAGCGAAATACTCCATAAATGGGAAGAGCGCTACAGGAGGTAAATAGTTAAAGACTATTATAGCTAAAATAATGAGCACCATCTTAAAAGCTCTTTTCTTGACCGGATGCATGTCGTCCTTGCCTGGACCAGATTGGCACAGGGCGCACAGGATGGAGATGTTGCAGAAAACCATGAATGCAAATGTGGCCAGGATCATGACTGTGAATACTTTATCGAAGTTGGGGATGTTGCCCGAACACTTCAGTATGGCATACACCAAAGAAATGAACCACACAACACCAGCGCACACAGGACGATGGGGCCGGTCCTTTAGGTTGGAGAAGATAATGGGATGGCGCACAGCCATGTAGCGGTCCAGGCAGATGCAGGCCAGGAAAAGCAGCGACAAGTCTTTGACACCATACCAAAAGCGTAGGACATACCAGGGAACGCTGGTGGTCAGGAACAGCAGGTTGACCAGCTCCAGCGGAGGAATAAGGCAGAAGAAGCTGTCCCGTACAGCCAGGTGCCAGATGAAGATGTCTGATGTGGTTGAGTCGCTTCGGTTGCGGTGGATCAACCACAGGACCATAATGTTTGCTGGGAGCCCCACGACCATGTTAATAAACTCCAACATCAGGTAGAAGATCATGAGCTCGGGCATGTGGCTGCAAATCTCGTATAATGTCTTATCGGCCACAGAGACATTTCCGTTAAGGAACAAGGAGTTATTCTTGTCATTAAGCATCTCCGTCGCTCAATAACTGGTGCTGATCTAAACAAGAATCTTCTTACAAGAAAACTGAAATGAAAGATATGTACATATATTACAAAGGCACATAAAATTTATTATGGCATTTTAATCCTACGGTGTATCTTTCTTTCTTTCCTTCTATACAGTATGAACGTGCAATAATCATACTCATATCTCATGTCTCCTCAAAACTCACGTCTACTGGAGGACACCTATGCCCAAAATGGACTTTTGGATTCTAAAATATACTTGGGTACTCATGTATTGTGTTCTGTTCTAGAGTGTGTGCATGTTAGGTACCATTAACAGAATGGACACTTTACCTAGAGAGGTACAGGGAATGTACCTTTTACACTAAAAAAAAATAATAATAATGTCTTAACTATTTTAATTTATTTCTGACTAAATTATATTTACTTCAATAAACACCTTTGTCTTTTTTTGACAACAGCAACAAATTTAATAATCAGACTCAATCATACTATTAAGCGTACATTATTGTGTATCCTTAGTATATATTCTAAAATAGCTTTAAAAATATTGTCATACTTTATGAATTGAATAACATTTAATTCTAAAATTAATTATCTTTAATTATCAATATCAAGACTGCAGTGTAAGTCTGTATGCAGAGATAAATAGATATATAGTTTTTCCAAACATCAGGGAGAACCTGCTGCAGTTCTCATTGGCACTTTGGCCGTCGCTTCTGCTTCAGTTTCTTGTTTCTACACTTTAATTTATATTTTCATTTTATCAAAGAAATATGTTAATATATGACTTATAACCTTCTGTATTTAATTTCATATTTCTTTAAACATTTCTCTGTAGCATCTAAGTTATGAAAAACGGACATAAAATTCTGACGCACAAATAAATGAGACAAAAATGTATTTAAAATATTAAGGTGTCTAGTGATATTTCACACCATGGTACAGTATATCACAATAGATATGAGAGATGTACATAGGACCAGCACTCAACAAATGTATAGTTTGGAAGATTTTTGCAGCTAATCTATTTAAGAATTTGTGTAAAATAAATTTTCTGCAATAAACAACAATATTAATTCTTAATAAGGTTTATCAAATTTACTTAAATGTTGTTGGTTAACATACTGATGTTAGTTCAAAATGTACAGGATTTGCCATTGAGGGAAATAGAGAGTTACAATTTTGGGGGGGAAAAATGAGAGGAAACATTCAGCAACAACAGAATACACATCTATCTTTGGGTTCCAAGATTCTATTCCTAAGAACATCTAGACAAAATTTGAGTAAAATGAATTTCTAATTAACAACAAGTTGAAAAAATCTGGGTTAACTCACACAAGTTGCTCCTCAATGTAGCTGTTTTCACTTGTGAATAATAATTCCTCATCTACCATATCATGTTTTTTTATCATTAACGTCATGCAACAAACCACATAAAACATCCTCAGATAAGCGTGTATTCCGTCATTCTTCCATTTGTGATTCTGTCATTTCATATTTGCACCACATTTGACTATATGCATGACATTACAGTCAAATGGGATGCAAATATGAAATGACAGAATCTGTAACCTTACCAGTGTTAGTGGAATAATCCCTTCTTCTCTGAAGTCTACACGCATGCAATTGAATCCAACATAGCAGACGGTCTAGAAAGTACAAGCTTATCTGAAGATGTTTTACACGACCAATACGCAGGTTCAGAGCACAGCCCAGTGCCCGTGATTTCAACACCACAGGGATATTTTGCATCCAATCATAGAGAGCATGCTCTGGCAAATTCTCATCATTCACACCGATTGACATGATGCAATTTGCCATTGAAGCCTGATGGAAATTCTGAAGTAAACAACTGATGCAACAGTCCAGTGGTAAGCTCCTGAAATTCAGTGTAACAAAGCGCAAATCGTTACATGGATGTAAAGAAGCCTTGGCGGCTGCCTGACTCCTCGTTTCAAAG
>JAAGKR010000518.1:55222-65633 GCA_011419295.1 Clarias macrocephalus | reverse complement strand
ATTTTCAGCATTGTTTTTTCAGCTCTACTGACTTTTGAACGCAATAGTAGCCAGTACAAGGTTGCATCAGTTAAGTCAGACATTTCAGCATGCGTTAATACATATAATGATATTAACCTTAACCTTTTTTCAATATTTCTAACAACTGAGACCTAGATTTAGGAGAGAAATACAGAGAAATAAATTATCTGCAAAAATTTAATTCGTCAAAGCAATCTCAAAAAGAGGAACGATATGTCATCCCTTGCAAAAGCTCTTGCATAATAATAATATTTTTCACGAATACTGCCCCATGTTCTGCATCCTTTTAAAGGCGAATTTAAAATGAACCCACGTGGCAAGTGTTGATCTTGTAGGTTTAACTATGAGTACATTTATTCATGCTTGAATAAGCTTTTTAGTCTATTGTGATTTATTTGTAAAGACTGTAAAGTTATCTTCTCCTTGGTGTCTCCTTTTCCTGAATGGTTTCACAGCCTTGTTGTAAACAGGTAAACTGTATTTCTCACCAGTTTCTCATTATCCTGCTTGTAATACTATAATCAGTCCAGGGTGGTAAATCTGACCATTTTATTTGTTTAGAAGCATATTGATCTAAAACTTTCTTTTTCAGCCCCTTGAGCAGACAGGATTAAGGTTCACCACATAAAGTTGGTCACGTGCACATTTAAAGAATACACCGGAATAAAACCGCGTTTTCTGACGTAACAGGAAAAAGAAAGTTCTAGATAATTATGCTTCTAAACAAATAAAATGGTTAAATTTACCACCCTCGTCTGATTCAACTAAAATATAAAAATTATAGTATTACAAGCAGGATAATGAGAAACTGGTGAGAAATATATTTTGCCTGTTTACAAAAAGACTGTGAAACCATTCAGGAAAAGGAGACACCAAGGAGAAGATAACTTTACAGTCTTTACAAATAAATCACAATAGACTAAAAAATTTAATCAAGACTGTATAAATGTACTCACGGTCAAACCTACAAGATCAACACTTGCCAGGTGGGTTCATTTTGAATACACCTTTAAAAGGATGCAGAACATGAGGCAGTAGTCGTGCAAAATATTATTATGCAAGAGATTTTGCAAGGGATGAAATATCGTTCCTCTTTTTGAGATTGCTTTGACAAATTTGTTTTTTGCAGGTAATTTATTTCTCTGTAATTTGCCCTAGGTCTTAGTTGTTAGAAATATTGGAAATAGGTTAAGATTAATATCATTAAAAAACAATGCTGAAAAAAAAATCTACGTCATTATGGGTAAACAAAGAGGAGCATTTTTTTTCAGTTGGATCTGCAATGAGGATTCTTATTATTGAGAGACCAGAATTCAGTTGTTTGGTACAAATGAGATACCTTATGAAGGTTCCATACTACCCAGGTGTGAAAGCATCATACACCAATTCACACCATGGGTCACATTTTTATTCCAAAAGTAGCAGCTGGATAGACCATGTTAAAAAAATGTCACACTAGTCAATGGAGTTGTAGCACCCCGAGGAAATCCACCAAGCACAGGTAGAACCTACAGCACCATGCACACAGACAGAGGCGGGAATCAAACCTGGACCCTAGAGGTACAAGGCGACCGTGGTAACCACTAAGTCACCGTGCCACCTATGTCAGAATGTCTTCAGTAAAAGGTGTTTATTAGTTCAACC
This sequence comes from Clarias macrocephalus, assembly GCA_011419295.1. NCBI lineage: Eukaryota > Metazoa > Chordata > Actinopteri > Siluriformes > Clariidae > Clarias > Clarias macrocephalus. The sequence goes on along the minus strand of JAAGKR010000518.1, from coordinate 63,968 downwards.
TCTGAATGTTCAATTAATTCAATTATCCACAACCGACATAAAAATTTATGAAAAAATCCTGCCATTTGTTGAAATTGTGTGTGTGTGTAAACATTTTAGTTTTTTTTGCCATTACCAAGTGCATTCACAGCACAGAATTTGATTAACATGAAGTGGCACCCACAGAATTTCATAAAAGGCACACAGAAAGCTGAAAATAAAAAAAGACCACTGAAAATGCTTAAAATCAGCATGCACTAAAAGCTGAATTATGCTTGCTTTTAAGTACGATTGCACTCACACAATTCTGGTCATGTTACAATGTCAGCACATCCCATTCACTTTCAGTGGAGTGACATCATTACAGCATTCCAAGAGTAGCAGCTGAATAGACCATGTTACATTACAGCATTTGGCAGACACCATTATCCAGGGTGACTTACATTTTTACCTCATTATACATCTGAACACTTGAGGGTTAAGGGCCTTACTCAACGGCCTAACAGGGAGAATTTGGCAATCATGAGATTTAAACCTGGGACCTTCCGAACTGTAGTCCAATGCCTGAACCACTTAGCTACCCTTGACCTCATGCATTCCTGAATGTAAACTGAATGCCGCATATTTTGCCAAAAAGTTAAACTTTTGCACTGGACCAAACACATCATGTCTGGAGAGGTTCCCCAAAATGTCTGGCAGAGCAATTGACAAATATTTAGCTCACTGGTACTGTGTGAATACAGCCTACTTGTAGCAAGATGGCTGCCGTGTTTAACCTGCAGCCTTTTGGAGTGTCAGCTGTGCAACACAGCCATGTGGTTCAGTGCCAGTGTAAACAATGGGGTCAGTATAGCACTATGTGTAATAGTTTACTAACATTTTCCCAAACTAAATGGATTCACATGAGTACCAAATTTCCCATGTAAATGCTTATGCAAACGAGCCAGGTTAATAAATGAGGCTCAAAATGATAAAAGTGACAAGAGTGTGAAAACACCAAATGTTCAGGAGTGTAAAGATAACAGGCTTATCCGTCGCACTAAGGTCCATTAATGAAAGAAAGAAATGTAAAAAAAAAAAGTATTTTTTTAAAAGAAATAAATGTCCAAGGAGGTTAAAATACAATTCAAGCTCAGACCGAAAGCCACCGATCTGTCAACATCTGTCAGTGCACAGAACGTTGCAACAATCATGCGAAAGTGATTTAAGTCATTGAGAAGCTGGCTTGCAAAGAAATATCTGACATTTACCCTTTGCAATGTTTGCATGCAGTCAAAAGAAATTTCATCAGTACACTATGAAGCAGCAGTCACAGTCAAATTGGTGTATTGAGGGCGTGTTTGCAGTCCTTTGGCCGAGTACATAATGAGGATCCGAATGTGGTCATCGTTTTGATCCGATCTTTCCATTCATATGAAGCTCAAGGATGCTGTTATCATGAGCTCTTCAAGCTCGGGCCTCAAACAGTTGCTTAATCAGAGCTGACTTCTCCTGCTCCAAGTGGGTTATGCGTTCGCTCTTCTCTGTCACCTCCTGAGACGAGAACGAGAAAAGCAAAAGTGAGTCACGATAAAATTATTTAGTTTTTGTCACAGAGAATAAATCATATCATATTATTTATTTGGAAACCAATGTAGCACTAATTTCTTGTGGATTCATGTCCCAAGAGGGAGCTACTGTACCTGGGAAGCATGAAGGGAACCAACATAATACTGGCCTTAACGTTTTGTGTTTTCATGTCATCGCTGATCAGTGTCCTTGGCCCACTAATATTCTACAGTGCATTACTTATTATTGCGTGGTACTTACAGTGTGATGGCCACTCTGGCCGACAAGCCTCGAATCATGCATAACAAAATAAAGCATTTCATGATGACAATCCAGATTTTATTTATTCTGTAGCTCAAGAACTGAATCCCTTAAATCCGGTACCTGGCTCTGGTTTCACTGCGTTTGCATGTTGTGTTAAAGAAACATAATTCAGAAATCATGTTCTTCCTGGTCCCCTACCTTTCCATCGACACAACCTAAATTCCATATTCACTTTAAAGCAAGCATACTAGACTGCACAAAATGTGCTAGTTCACTCAGAATGGTAGTACAACCCTAATCCTCCTCCACACCACACAGTTTATAAAAATAAGGAAAATGTGATCCAGAAAGTCCCATTTACAGGATTCAAACATGGATCACTGTGTTAGAAAACAGCAGGCTGAGTTTGGCTCTGCTGCACAAATGCATACAAAGTGCGGTTCCCTTTCAACAGCCAAGTCCTCACTTGAATGGGAGCAAACGGACACCATGAAGAGCAAAAGACAGAGAGGGAGAGAGAACTAAAGAGAAGAGGTGTGGGTCAGGCCATGTGTTTGTGTGAGAGCTAAATCCTCTTTTTAAAAGGGGGTATATGCGCAGGCAACATTACAAACAATGTAGGCACAGACAGCATGAGGCAATTGCACAGTTCACGGCATGACACCACAACAAGGACCGGCAAAGAGAAAGACAGACATGGAATGGAGACACTCAGGTCCTGCATTAGCGTAGCAGGACTGTTTTCGAAAGAACCCTTCAAAGTTAGTTTACACTGAGCAATTGCACGGCAGGCTGCAGAGCAAATCATGATTTAAAGGCGCATTAAATGGGCACGCGTCATGGCCGTGTGGTATTATGGGCTGAAAAAGGGCAGGCAATGGCACAGGGCTTTTTTTAAACATAAAGAGTCTTTTAAATAAACGAAACAAACAATAAAGAAACTAAACAAAAAACTCATACTCTTAACACAGATATAGGGCTAAACACTGGCTCTTTAACTAAACACAGGAATAGAGGTAAACATAGGCTCTTTGTTTGACCATAAGTCTAGAGCGAAACTCAGGCTCTTTAGCAAAACACAGGCTTAGAGCTTGACACAACAAACATGGAGCTGAACCTAAACAGAGACGAGACAAAACCAGAGACAAGACTAGAGACAGGAGAGACTAGAGACAGGAGAGACTAATGAGTGAACGGGTTAGTAGTTAATCGGGTTAGTATCTAATCTGGTTATTGTCGAGGTGGATGATGACCTAACCGAGTTAGTAAGTAAGAGGGTTAGTAGCTAATCTGGTTAGTAACTGAATTCTAAATGGAAAACAAACACACAAGAGGCTAATCCATACTAAAGGCTAAAGCCACTAGAGGCTAAACCTAGTGGAGGCTAAGCCTACTAGCGGCTAAACATGAAAGAGATAAACAGACACTGGAAACACACAGAACAGTACAAGACAAGAGACAAACTAATTGGTACACTTAACTAGACACAACACAACAGCACAGTGAACAGAAACATAAACTAGAGCCAACTTAAAACAAACTAAACTTTTGTATTAGTTTGCTTAAAGCAAACTAATACAAAATCTAAACCAAAGGAATGCCCACTTGACATTATTAATACTTGACCCAGTTTCCCAGAACTAACAGCTTTTTATAGCGGATCTAATGAGCTACCTCGGTTAAGGTGAGCTCCCTCATCACCTGACCACAGTGCCTTCTGGGAAACTGAGTCTACAAACAAAAACTACACAAACTAGATTATCGGGTACACAGTGCCCTCTAGGGATGGTCCCTTACAGTATGTGGGCGGATGAAAAAAACGAAACAGGTTTGGTTTGTTCTATTGTAATTCAATTCAATCCAATTTTATTTATATAGCGCTTTTAACAATGTTCATTGTCTCAAAGCAGCTTAACAAGAAAGAAAAAAATGTAAAAAGAAAATTTATGGAAGTGTGTATGTGGGAGAAAAATGTGTCTAGATAATAATGAGATGAATGAGTGAATGATGAATGAAATGTCTCTGATGAGCAAGCCAAGGGTGACGGCGACAGTGGCAAAGAAAAACTCCCTGAGATGGTAGTAGGAAGAAACCTTGAGACGACCCAGACTCAACAGGGAACCCATCCTCATTTGGGTGATAACGGATAGAAATTATTATATATAACATTGTGTGTATTATGCAGCTAAAAGATCAATATAACAGAAGTTATTTCAATGAACATGAAGTCCAGTTCAGGACAGGGATGAGTCAGCAGGTGCAGAGGGCAGATGGGTATCACTGGGAGCTCAGGAGCAGCATGTGTAGCTCCAACTATCATAAAGCAGAATCCAGCTGGAGCTGGTCCTTCTCTGCATGCCTCAGGAACCTCGCATGGTTGGTCTCTTTCTACTGAAGCTGGTACAATTTCCAGATGCCTCGGGATGGATCGAAGAATACAGAACAGATGGAGAGAATTAGCATAGTTGCCATTCAGGATGGTTATGGGATGAGTTACGGGTATGCCAGATTAAAGAGATGTGTCTTGAGTCTACTTCTAAACTGGGAAACTGTGTCTGAGCCCCGAACACTGTCTGGAAGGCTATTCCAAAGCTTTGGAGCTAGATATGAAAATGCCCTACCTCCTTTTGTAGATTTTGAAATTCTGGGAACTACCAGAAGTCCGGAGTTTTGTGATTTTTTTTTTAATTGTAGCGTATCAGAAGACTGGTTAGGTATGTGGTAGCTAAACCGGTTAAAGCCTGGTATGTAAGTAATAGTATTTTGTAATTAATTCTAAACTGAACAGGTAGCGAGTGCAGGGATGATAATATTGGAGTTATATGATGATATTTTCTAGATCTAGTGAGAACCCTGGCGGCTACATTTTGAACTAACTGAAGCTTGTTTATTGTGGACGCAGGACAACCACCTAGTAATGCATTACAGTAGTCCAGTCTGGAGGTCATGAATGCATGAAGCAGCTTTTCTGCATCAGATACGGATAAAATGTTTTTAAGCTTGGCAATATTTCTAAGATGGAAAAGGCTGTTTTTGTGATATTGGAAATATGATTTTCAAAGGACAAGTTACTGTCTAATATTACGCCCAGGTCTTTCACTGTCGAGCTGGTAGTAACAGTACATCCTTCTGAACGCAGGCTGAATTGTGATAGCTGTTGTGAACTGGTTTTTGGGCCAATAAGTAATATCTCTGTCTTATCTGAATTTAGTAAAAGAAAGTTATTTGTCATCCAATCTTTTATGTGCTGGCCACACTCAGTTAGTCTAGACAATTTAGGTATTTCGTCTGGTTTAGTTTAGAAATATAATTTGGTATCATCAGCATAACACAGGAAACTAATCCCATGTCTTCTAATGATGTTTCAAGGGAAACATGTATATTGAGAACAGCAGAGGTTCTAAAACTGACCCTTGTGAGACCCCATATTTCACTGGCATTACACCAGACAGTTCGCCCTTTAGAGCTACAATGGTAGAAAATGGTATCGATCAGACAGGTAGGATCTAAACCATTTTAATGCCTGTCCATGAATACCCATGTGATTTTGTAAGTGATCTATGAGAATGTTATGATCTATAGTGTTGAATGCAGCACTAAGATCAAGTAAGACTAGTATTGAGATGCAGCCTTGGTCCGAAGCTAAAAATAGGTCATTTGCAATTTTAACTAGTGCAGTTTCTGTACTATAATGGAGCCTGAAACCTGACTGAAATTCATCGAGGATGTTGTTTTCCTGCAAGAATGTGCATATTTGAGCTGATACTACCTTTTCTAATATTTCTGATATAAAAGGTTTGAAATCGGACTGTAATTTGTTATTTCATTCGGGTCTAAATTAGACTTTTTAAGAAGAGGCTTAATAACTGCCAACTTGATAAATTTAGGGAAGTGACCTAAATATAATGAGAAATTAATAATGTTTAGAAGTGGCTCTCCAACAGTATGCATCACTTATTTTAAAAATCTGGTTTGGATTGGATCTAACAAGCACGTTTTTCATTTAGCCGAGGTGATGAGTTTAATGGGGTCAAATAAGAAATTGGGACGGATCCGGCAAATTACTTGTCAATCTGTCTTTAGTAGTCAGATTCATATTTCTAACAAATCGATAACGTGGGGAGACACAGCTAATCTGTTCTACAGGTAGAGTATATATCAGGAAGTTCCAAGATGGCGCCGATGAGGTCGATGAAGATGGTTCCAAGATGGTGCCGGTGAGGTCGGCTGCCGTCACGACTGCTCCGACCTACTTTACCTTGTTTTTGCTTTTTAAATTAATTTTCAATAACTTTAAACCGGGTAATTCATCACCATTAAGTGCATTAAGTATGATAGTGATACTCTTATTTCTATTGGTTTACAATGTACTCACAATTCAACGTTTTTAACTCCGGATCCGAGCTGGCCAAGTGAGATCCTGAGGGAGAACAAAGAACGCGACGCGAAGCGGTGGCCTTGAGGGAAATGAGTCAGCGTCAGGAACAGGCTGAGAGCCCTGCACACCGCACACCTCTGCCTAGCATTTGTACGCCACTGGAGAACAAGCTTGATGACCTCAGGGCCAGGATAAAGTTCCAGAGAGACATTCGGGACTGCAATCTCCTCTGCTTCACTGAGACATGGCTGAACCCAGCGGTGCTGAACCAAGCCATTCAGCCGGCCAAGGTCTTCTCGGTTCACTGCATGGACAGGACACGGGACTCGGGGAAGACAAGGGGAGGCGGCGTGTGTTTAATGGTGAACATTGTTGTTCCGCTTGCACGCTCCTGCACACCCAACCTCGAACTACTTTCCATCAAGTGTCGTCCATTTTATCTTCCTCGGGAGTTTACATCGGTCATAATCAGTGCCGCTTATATTCCACCACAAGCGGACATGGATACTGCCTTATGCGAGCTGCATGAGGCACTCACACAGCACCAGACACAACACCGGGACGCTGCGCTTATTGTGGCGGGGGACTTTAACAACACCAACCTCAAACGCGTAGCGCCGAACATTACCTGCCCAACCAGGGGAAAGGACACTGGACCACTGCTACACAACAGTCAAGGACGGCTACAAGGCACAATCTCGTCCACCGTTTGGTAAATCTGACCATGCTGCCATCTTCCAAAATACAAACAAAGGCTCAAACAGCAAGTTCCGGTTCAGAGGGAGGTTGCGCGCTGGACGGACCAATCAGTGGCCGCGCTACAGGACGCACTCGATGACGCAGACTGAGACATGTTCCGAAACAGCTCCGATGACGTCAACATGTTTACGGAAGCGGTTGTAGGATTCGTCGGGAAACTAGCGGATGATACCGTGCAGAAAACGACCATCAGAACGTTTCCCAATCAGAAGCTGTGGATAAAACCATCCGCGACGCTCTGAGATCTCGCACCGCTGCCTACAACGCGGGACTTGCGTCGGGGGACATGACCTGTACAAGGCTACGTCATAGGTCCGGAAGGCAGTGAAAGAGGCGAAGCACCATTACGGGAAAAAAACTAGAGCAACACACAGACTCCACAGACTCCAACTGTGGCAGGGACTACGAACAATAACGGACTACAAAGCACCAACATCCGGTATGATGAACGCGGACATGACTTTGGCAGACGAGCTGAACACATTCTATGCTCACTTTTTAGGCTGCAGCTAAAGACGCTAGCAATGCTAATGCTAGTGGCGCTAATGGCTACAGACAGGAAGACACTGACAGCACTGGAAACGCGTTCACCATCTCCGAGCATGACGTGAGGAGAGCCTTCAAGAGAGTGAACACCAAAAAAGCAGCAGGACCAGACGGCATCTCAGGTAGAGTCCTCAGAGCCTGCGCAGACCAGCAAGCACCTGTGTTCACAGAGATATTCAACATCTCTTTATCTCAGTCGGTGATCCCTACATGCTTCAAAGAGTCCATCATTATTCCTGTTCCGAAGAAACAGCATCCTGCGTCCCTCAATGACTATCGACCTGTAGCCTTCACATCAGTGGTGATGAAGTGCTTTGAACGGCTGGTCAGAGACTTCATCCTCTCCTCAATACCCGACACACTGGATCCACTTCAATTCGCTTACCGTTCAAACCGCTCTACAGATGACGCTATCGCTCATCTTCTTCATACATCTCTCACTCACCTGGACAATAGAAGGGGGAATTATGTTAAAATGCTTTTCATCAACTACAGTTCAGCATTTAATACCATAATTCCCTCCACACTCATTACCAAGCTGGAGCAACTGGGACTCAGAGCTCATCTCTGTGTCAGTGGATCTCCAACTTCCTAACTGGCAGACCACAGGCTGTAAGGATGGGTGGAGCCTCCCTCACGCTCAGCACTGGAGCACCACAGGGTTGTGTTCTGAGCCCTCTACTGTACTCACTGTACACACACGACTGCGTAGCCTCTACCAACTCCACCACCATCATCAAGTTTGCTGATGACACCGTCGTGGTCGGCCTGATCACTGACAACGATGAGACGGCCTACCTGGAGGAGATTGGAAATCTGGAGCACTGGTGCCAGAGGAACAATCTCCTTCTAAACGTCTAAAGTTGGTAGTGGACTTTAGCACAAAGCAGGAGAGGAACTACCAGACCCCTGTCATCAACAACAGCCCAGTGGAGAGAGTAGACAGTTTCAGATACCTCTGTGTCCACATCAAGCAGGACCTGTCATGGTCCTGTCACATCAATACCATGGTGAAGAAGGCCCGACAGCGTCTCTACCAACTCAGGCGCTTGAGAGACTTTAGACTGCTCTCCAAGGTGCTCAGGAACTTTTACTCTTGCACTACAGAGAGCAGATTGTGAATGACCTCAGCCACCCCAGCAATGGACTGTTCTCTCTGTTGAGGTCAGGAAAGCGATTCTGCTCCCTGAAGGCCAATACAGAGAGACTGAGGAGGAGCTTCTTCCCGCAGGCGATAGGGTCTCTCAACCAGCACACCACACAGTACTGACT
>JAAGKR010000518.1:0-55202 GCA_011419295.1 Clarias macrocephalus | reverse complement strand
GGCACAGGGCTTTTTTTAAACATAAAGAGTCTTTTAAATAAACGAAACAAACAATAAAGAAACTAAACAAAAAACTCATACTCTTAACACAGATATAGGGCTAAACACTGGCTCTTTAACTAAACACAGGAATAGAGGTAAACATAGGCTCTTTGTTTGACCATAAGTCTAGAGCGAAACTCAGGCTCTTTAGCAAAACACAGGCTTAGAGCTTGACACAACAAACATGGAGCTGAACCTAAACAGAGACGAGACAAAACCAGAGACAAGACTAGAGACAGGAGAGACTAGAGACAGGAGAGACTAATGAGTGAACGGGTTAGTAGTTAATCGGGTTAGTATCTAATCTGGTTATTGTCGAGGTGGATGATGACCTAACCGAGTTAGTAAGTAAGAGGGTTAGTAGCTAATCTGGTTAGTAACTGAATTCTAAATGGAAAACAAACACACAAGAGGCTAATCCATACTAAAGGCTAAAGCCACTAGAGGCTAAACCTAGTGGAGGCTAAGCCTACTAGTGGCTAAACATGAAAGAGATAAACAGACACTGGAAACACACAGAACAGTACAAGACAAGAGACAAACTAATTGGTACACTTAACTAGACACAACACAACAGCACAGTGAACAGAAACATAAACTAGAGCCAACTTAAAACAAACTAAACTTTTGTATTAGGGGAAACATCACGACCTGGTTCGGAAACAGCACCATGCAGGACAGACGAGCTCTACAGAGGGTTGTGCGATCAGCTGAGCGAATCATCCACACCGAGCTCCCTGACCTACACTTAATCTACAGCAAGCAATGCTGGACCAAGGCCAGGAAGATTGTGAATGACCTCAGCCACCCCAGCAATGGACTGTTCTCTCTGTTGAGGTCAGGAAAGCGATTCTGCTCCCTGAAGGCCAATACAGAGAGACTGAGGAGGAGCTTCTTCCCGCAGGCGATAGGGTCTCTCAACCAGCACACCACACAGTACTGACTGACCCACATTACACACCCACACTCATGCTTCTTGCACTCTCTCTGGACATTCGGTACAATCTTCGACCCTAATGGTCACTGCAAACCTTTCACATTACTATTTATTCTGTCACTTTACAGCATACTTGCACACCCCCTGGATATTTTTATTTATACTCCACTCCTTCCCACACAAAATTTTCTATATTGTACACCTAGGTACACTTAGGCTTTCTTATATTTTCTTATATCTTATATATATTTTTTCTATATTGTACACTCAGGTTTTCTTATTTTCTTATATTTTTCTTATATTTTTCTTATATTTTTATTTTTCTTATATTTTTCTTATTGTATATTTGTATATTTGTACTGTACACATATTTTATTCTTAGTTAAATCTATTTCTACTTTCTTTATTATATTCATTTTGTATAAATAGTCTTTAAGAGTCTTTTATTCTAAGGTCACAGGCAGTCGCCTAAGCATTTCACTGCATATCGTACTGTGTGTGACTGTGTATGTGACAAATAAAATTTGAATTTGAATTTTTGAGGGGGTGATGGTCTGTGATATCATCACTTTGAGGTAAGATCTCTATATTAGAGACATCTATACTATGGGATATAATTAAATCTATTGTATAATCAAAGCGGTGAGTTGCTTCATTTATATTTTGTTTAACCCCAAAGGAATTTAGTTAGTCCATAAAACGGAGTGCTAAAGTGTCGTTAGCATCAGCTACATGAATGTTAAAGTCTCCTACTATCAGCACTTTGTCAGAGTTAACCAATAGGTCTGATAGCAGATGTCCAAACTCTTTAAGAAAATCGGCATATGGCCCCGGGGGTCTGTACACAGTGGCCAGGGCAAAATATAGCAAGGGTTTATTATGTATCTCTCTGAGTGCAACATTAATAATAAGCACTTCAAATTAGTTAAACCTGGGCCTTGTTTTCTGAGTAACAGTGAGTACATCATTGTAGATAGTTGCAACACCACCACCGCTACCAGTTAGACGGGGCTCGTGCATATGCATATAGAAATATCCTGATGGATTAGATTCATTCAGACTAATATATTAATTTGGTTTAAGCCATGTTTCAGTGAGGAAGAGTGTGTGGACACAATAACCTGATATCATTTCATTAACAATAAGTGCTTTAGGCGCAAAGGATCTAATGTTGAGAAGACCGAACTTTAGATCTAGATTTTGATTACTTATTTCGCCTTTTTCTGGTTTTATGGTTATCAGATTGTTTCGGGTGAATTTAACGAATTTATTCTTTTTTCTCACTATCCGGAAACAGACACAGTTTCTATAGGACAAGCTATGTGTGCGCGTCTATCAGTATGGTGAGTTGTACTGTGACTATTATGTTTGGAATCTAAGACACGACTATGGTTCATAGTTTCCTGGAGATGTTGTCTGAGAGGACTGCTGCTCCAGCTCTGCTAGGGTGCAGGCCAACGGTGTGGTAGAGCCTAGGACGCTCCCGGAAAACATTCCAGTCATCAACAAAGGGTAATCTCTGTTGTTGACACCAAGATTGTAACCATTCATTAAAAGCAAACAGTCTACTGAACCTCTCGATTCCTCGCTGAAATGTGGGAAGCAGTCCAGATACGACGATTCTTGTTGTGGGTGATGTGCTGCGGACCTTCTCAACCAGGCTCCTGAAGTCCTTCTTTAGGATCTCTGTCTGCCTCAGCCTGGTGGCTCCAAAGTTCTTCCTCAGGGCCGCAGGCACCTGTGCAGCAACATCAAGAAGTAAGCATCACCAGGTAAACAGCGAGTGTGCACCTTACCTTTAGCCCTGGTAGCACGGACGTGCCAGACAATGGAGTCTCCAATGACCAGCGCGTCGTGTACCGTCTCGCGAAGAGGAGTGAAGCGGTTTCGGGACGCAATATCAAAGACGGGTGGAGGGTGAGAAGTCCTCGTCCGAGGCCTGGCGCGCATTTTTCGCTGCTGCTGTATCCAGGCTTCATGGTATCCCGGCGCCGGTGTCAAGGAAACCTGGGCGGGCTGCAACCTTGGCGCGTTGGGCCTGTGCAGATAAACACGCTGGGTTGAGGTTGTCGGAGAATTTGTGTCACTCCTTACCTGCACGAGAGGCAGAGACACAACCGACATGGTGTCTAAAAAACAGAGATAATTGGTGTAAAAAAATATATAGGTAGGTTGTGATCGCCGGGCTAACGGGCTACCGATACTAATGGGATAGCCGGCTAGAGGCAGTGTGCTGAAAAACAATTAAAACTTAGCGATATAACAGCCGTTTCGAGTAAGTATATTATAAAATACTTATCTGTTATATGTTCACTCTTCGTAACAGGGCGAAAAAGTTGAAAAATTGGTCAAAAATTGGTCAATCTGGTGGAGCTTGGAAAAAAGCTGCGTCTCACTCTAAAAGCAGCGTCAATACCCAAGAAACAAGGATGAACTTGGAAATCTACAATTCAATTTCATTTATATAGTGCTTTCAACAATTGTCAATCAAAAGAATTATTTAAGTTTGTATGGAATGTGAATGTGTATGAATCAAAATGATCAGATAGTCCCTGATCAGCAAGCCGAGGGCGACAGTGGCAAGGAAAAACTCCCTGAGATGGCATTAGGAAGAAACCTTGAGAAGAACCAGGCTCAACAGGGAACCCATCCTCATTTGGGTGAAACAGAAAGCAGGAACTGATCTGTATCCATACTGTATGTTAGGTGGCAGGCAGTTCAGTATAACAGTTGATGGTAATTGATGTTAATATGGAGTCCAGGTAGTTATTGGAGGCTCAGGTAGACATGTTGGAAATTCCAGTCCTGAACTATCGAGTGACTGCAGCCAAGTCAAGTACTCAGAGAAACAGCTGTCAACATCAGTCAAGGCTAGAACTGTCTTCATGGTAGAGTGAAACCATCCTCAGACACCGGACACATCCCAAAGAGACACACGGGGCATCCATGTGACCAGATCATCAACCAGAAGCGGGGCACCAGGATGAGTCAGACAGGTCCAGGGGGCAGAGGCTCAGGAGGGAAGGAGAGAGAGGAGGAGAGAGAACAGGAGAGGTAAAAGCAGAAGAGGAGAGATAACAGTTAGGTATGGTCACAGTCACATAATGTATAAGGTGAATGTATATTTAGTGTAGAGTGCAAGCAGGGACTCCGGCAGAACTAACTATAACAGCATAACTAAAAGGGAGAGCCAGAAGGAAACACAGACAAGAGGGCTCCCTGAGATGTAAAGCAATCAATCACCTCACCATGAACAAACCTGAGTGATCAATGAGAGTGGGGAAGACAGCATCTAAACATACCAGTTCACCATAATACTACGTCCATGAGTCCCCCAGATCTGCTCCTTTACCTAAGGCAAATCTATTTACAAAAATGCTTGGTTAAATAAATAGAATTTTAGCCTGCATCCGTTGATTAAAGTAGATGTGGCAGATCGTAAGACACTAGCAGTTCACTCAGATACTGCAGCGCGAGTACCATTTAAAGCTTTATATGTCAAAAGTAGTATTTTAAAATCAATGCGAAATTTCACAGGGAGCCAATGAAGTGAAGATAAGGTAGGGGTGATGTGCTTGTATCTTCTGGTTCTAGTGAGGACTCTGCATTCTGAACTAACTGAAGCTTGCTTATGCACCTACTTGAACAACCAGACAGTAGGGCGTTACAATAGTCCAACGTAGAGGCGATAAAAGCATGAACTAGCTTTTCTGCATCATTTAGTGACAATATATTTCTTAACTTAGCAATATTTCTGTGGTGAAAGAATGCTATCCTGGTGAGTTCTTTTACTGTTGCACTAGATAGAACAGAAAGGCCATCTAAAGTTACAGTGTGATCTAAAATCTTGCTTATAGATGCATGCGGTCCTATGACTAGGACTTCTGTCTTATCAGGATTAAGCAGAAGGAAGTTAATTAGAATCCAGTCTCTTATATCCTTTACGCATTGCTCAACTTTAGCAAGCTGTTTTTTCTCATCTGGTTTTGCTTACGGATTATGTTGCTCAAAGGAAGCATGTAAAGGGAAAAAAGCAGTAGGCCTAAAACCGAACCCTGTGGAACACCAAACTCCACTATCGGCCTGTAATTGGACAGCTGACAGGGGTCGAGGTCAGACTTCTTAATTATCGGTTTAATAACTACTAATTTTAACATTTTTGGAACATACCCAATGCTGAGTGAAGAAGTAATTACAGTATTTTCAACAGGGGTTCTGTTATTTCTGGCACCATCTGTTTGAGAAAATGTGTCAGTATAAGATCTAATATACAGGTTGATGAATTTGCAGAAGAGGTGAGTGAAATCAGTTAATTCTCTTCAAGGGGAGTAAAGTATTCCAGGTTCCGATCTGACATGGTTAGTTGAACATCTGCATCAATAACACTGTCTGGTTTCAAAGCCTCAATTTTATGCCTAATATTTACAATTTTATTATTTAAAAAGTTCATGAAGTCCTCACTAATGCATGATGTTGTTGTGGAGATTTCTGCAGTCGTTTTATTTCTGATTAATTTGGCTACGGTATTAAATAAAAATATAGGATTATTTTTGTTATTTTATATAAGAGTGGAGAGATACGTTGATCTAGCTACACTTGAAAATAGCTTTTCTATAGTTCAGGATGCTCTCCTTCCATGCTATTTGAAATACTAACAATTTAGTTTGATGCCATGTACGTTCTAATTTCCGAGCAGTCTGTTTTAAAGTGTGTGGGCGATTATTATACCAGATTTTCTTATCTCTAATAATTTTTCTTTTAACTGAAGGTACGTTATCTAAGGTATAACGGAATGTTGACTCTAAATATTCAGTCGCCTGATCGAGTTCTGTGGAGTCAGATGGCAATCCAATCAAAGTTGGTACAGTAACCCTGGGAGATTACTGATAAAGCTCTGTGTGGTAGTTGACATGAATGTATGTTTAATATGGTAGCGCAGTGCTGTACTGTATGTACATTATTACTATGACACATTTTAATTGAGACAACGTAGTGATCTGAGTTAACTTTAGACAGTGGAATTGTGAATAAATTTCTTATACCTAAACTAAAGAATATTATTAAATCTAAAGTGTGACCTGCTTTATGAGTGGGTCCTACTACACATTCTTTTACTCCTACCAAGTCCAGCATGGACATAAATGCTGTTCTCAGAGGGTCTTCTGGATTCTCAAAATGAATATTAAAATCTCCAGCAATTAACGCTTTGTCTACAGAAATGACTAGGGTTGAGAGGAAATCTCTGTAAATTCACAAAGAAATTCAGAGTACAGCTAAATGGTAATTAGCGGGATCGACTGAGCAGACTTAATATTTGCATCAATATTACTTCAAATGCATTGAATTTGTGCCCATGTTTTTGTACGATAGTCAGATTATCATGATAAATAACTGCGCCGCCTCCTCCTCTACCAGTTAGCCGAGGCTGGTGTATGTAGCTGTATCCAGGAGGATTAGATTAATTTAAAGATGAATACGCATCCTGTTTAATCCAGGTTTCTGTTAAACAGAGTATGTCAAACTCCTGGTCCGTGATAATTTCATTAACAATAAGTGCTTTAGATACAGCGGTTGATTTAGCCTGTTTGTCTCCTCCCTGGCCTGGGCTCTGGGTAATCACTGATTAACTAGGCCTCTTCCGAGACTATGCGCTATACTACAAGAAATGAGAGCAGCACCTTCCCGAGTGGGATGGACACCATCCCGCCCTAACAGACCAGCGTTGCCCTCAAAGGTCTTCCAGTTATCTATAAAGCACAGGTTATTTTCTAAGCACCACCTGGACATCCAGTGGTTTAGCGACCATAACCTGCTGTAAGCTATGTTGCCATGTCTCATCGGGATGGGGCCAGAGCATACTACTTCATCAGACATTGCCTTCGCTAGTTTAAACACCTCTGTAAAGTTATGCTTACTAACCTCTAAGTGATGAAGGCTTATAACTGACGAAGTTTTTTATATGTACAAAACAGTCAAACAGTATACAAACAGTCACTGGAGTCAGAACACCATACTGGAAACTCCAAATATTCTAGGTTTCAGGTCTTATCCCAAGGACGTAGTCAGGAGTATCCAAAAAGTATGATGGAGCCTCCTTAATCCTTCACACATAAGTTAATCATCAACATGCTGATGCACCTCGTAGCTGTGAGTGCAACTCCATATGCGACTTCATATCCATCAGCACTCTGCCGCTATTTCACCCATCTATTTTTATTTATATATCGCTTTTAACAATGTTCATTGTCTCAAAGCAGACCCCTCTCACTCGCTCACTCACCCAGTAGAAAATGTTTGAGGCTTTGCTGGAGTACAGGCTGCTGCTGAGGGGGGTGAAGATGGTAGCATAGGCCCAGGGGCCCGAACTGGCTCACCACCTTGGGGATGAAGGGAGAAAAGGGAGAGAAGGAAGGAGGGGTAGGGGGACAGCAGAAGACACAAGAATCAAGAGTAGGACAGAGGAAAAAGGAAAGAAAAGCAAACACAGCGCAAGAAACCGAGACAGGCAGAAACAGACAGGGAACAGAAATTAAGGTTGGAAGAAGGGAGCAGCGCACTCTAGGGGTGGGGGAAGTGGTGGTCGTGGATAATGCAGCTCTAGCAGGAAAAGAGTTTTGAGTTCTTGTTTTTTTACTAATATTATTACAGTGTTATTAATATTCAGATAAAACTTCTGGAGACTCAAAAAGTAAAAGAAGATTACAGATGGAAAGTGTATGCAAATCATTAGGTTCCTTCTTTAAAAAAAATTATAAAACATATCAGTTATGACTGTTACATAAACCAAGCTTAAAAAAGTGTCGGGTCCAAACACTTCTTTGCGGAGCCCAATAGCCAATTTGTGTAAGGTTACATGTAAAACTAGAGGACAGGTAGAGTAGATGGGCATGCCATTCAAATTTCATGGTAATTATTCATCCAATCATCCATCCATCCATCCATCCATCCGTATACCATTTTCTCTCGTACGGACAAAAGGCCTATCCCAGTGCACAAGGCAGGGGACACCCCCCAAACACATACACCCTAATCATACAACTGCAGATCATTTGAAAGCACTTATCAGCTGCATGTCTTTAGACCGTGGGTTTACAGGGAGGACGCCCACCAAGCACAAATGCAAACTCCATACGCACAAGCTGGAGGATATATTCGCAGCCCCAACCCTGGAGATGTGAGAGTACAGTATGTCAAATGCTTGTTGAATGCTGATTGACCAACAAAAATAATAATTTTCGTAGACCTGTAATGTACATTAATAATTATACTTGACACAAAGTTTAAAGATGTCTTAAGCCAATAAGAGTAAGGACTTTACAAAATTGCACAATGAAGAGAAAAACTTGTTGTAATCTTTCTTATTATGCAAACTCCCTCAAATACCAAACTGACTGAGGAATAACAAAGACACCCTTATGTATTTTAAGATGTGAATGAAAATGCTAAATGCTGTCTCGTAATGCCACAAACACGTATTTCATCTCATATTTCATGTCCTTTCCAGTTTGATCTGCACAATTTGTGCTTGGACCCCAATACTCAATGCATTATACCTAGGATAAGTATTACCTGTATGTTAAATCAATCAATCTATCAATCTATTAAGTCTTTTAAGTCTCAGCTTAATGCACTTATTCATATTATTCAATAGTGATGGAGAAAAAATGTATTCAGTTACGTATTATGATTATTTTGCACGGAAATATATATATTTTATTAATTTAATTTCATATTGTATGCTTGCATTTGAGGTAGTAAAATGTTGCAGTTTTGCTATAGTCCTACAGGTGGTGCACTCTAAACTATTCACACAGAAGGCAGGAGGCACAGCAGCCTGTGGGGTAGTTTGTTTGGAATATTAAAACATATAGAATTTGAAAGTTAAAAAGAAATAGGGATACATACAGAATCGCAATACAAACTAAATTGGCACCAGTACCATGATAATATTAATAATATGATAATATAATGGCAATACCATCACTATTATTCGGTAACTACTAGAGATAATTAATCTAGTTATGAATCAGGATTCTTTTGTGTGTGGTGACTCCAAAATTGTTTTTTATAAACTATTTTTACATGTATTATAGAGATGAACAAGTCGATCAGCCAGTTTTCATTTTGATTAGCCGTGACCATGATTAGACATACACGATTGTGTACTGAGCGCAGAAGCTTCCAAGTGGCACCTTAAAAAGCATTTTAAGGTTTTAGATTAGAAGCAATGGGTGTCCGCATTAAAACTTTTCAAGTTAGCTGAACATATTTGATTTTTTAAGTAATTGTTAAAAGGCTCAGTGGTAGGTGTTTCGTCTGTGAAAGGCCCGGGTTCAATTCCCAATAACTGGATGAAGTGCCTGTACCAAGCCCTGATAAAATGGGAGGGTTGCGTCAGGAAGGTCATCTGGTGTAAAACCTGTGCCAAGCTTGTGTGCAGACCGGGTTGTCTGCTCTGGCAACCCATTGCTGGGAGCAGCCGAAAGACCAACGACAATTTATTTGTTTTGCAAAAACAAAAAAAAATTATAATTGCTATTAAATAGTATAAGTTAGGCTACTCAATAATGCAAGTACAGAACAGTTAATGTGAATGCGTACAACAAACTCAAAAAACTGATATACTTAAAATTGGAAACGTCATTACTTAAGAAATTTGATGTAACTGATTACCTCAAATTTTTTGAGTTTTGCCAACTTATTCAGGTTTATAGCGTGGGTGTTTAAATATAATATAAATTATAATTTATTTATATAAAATTTTATAA
Source organism: Clarias macrocephalus (assembly GCA_011419295.1). NCBI lineage: Eukaryota > Metazoa > Chordata > Actinopteri > Siluriformes > Clariidae > Clarias > Clarias macrocephalus. The sequence continues at coordinate 45,455 of JAAGKR010000518.1, read as the reverse complement.
ACCATTTATAAATTATTTATATAAAATATAAATTATAAATAATTAAATATAAATTTAAGATGTGTCAAAGAGCGGCCCAGAATTTTCGTAGGGAACACGCAAAAAAAAAATTTATGTTGGGTTTAATAAATTTTTTCTTGTCAACAGTTTCCACGAAAATGAATTATGAAAGTTTATCAAATATGATGGAGTTGTTTTAGGGAGAAATAATCTTTTAAAATCAAGCCAAATATTATCAATAACTTTTACTTAAATTTGAGTTTAACTAACATGAGTCAGTCATATTGTATGGACAAAACAAAATTGTTTAGTAGTTGCATATTACATATTTGTTTATTCAAAGTAAAATAATAATTTTACAATAAAACATTTAATTTAGGCTTAATTAATCAAAACAGAATGCATTCACTAACTTTTTATTAGTTATGTTAAATTAACTTTAATTTGTCAACAAGTTTCACACAAATTACTTTAGTAAACTCAACTAACATTTGTAAGGGCTTTTATTCACAACATTACTGTCACAAGCATTTTAATAAAATGTTTGAAATGCAGCACAGAAATCGAGAAATTGAGAATATTATGGTCCAACAACACAAAAGACATACTGTACACAATATGCAACATAACATTTTTTTTTCACCAACATTTTCAACTGTCTTGACACATTTAAAGAGGGGGGAAATTGTGTGTTTAACAACAACAACAACAACAACAACAAACATTAAAGTTTATTATCTTCAACTTTTCTTTCTGGACATGTTTTAACAAAAAAAAACATTAAGAAAAAAAATCATGTGACCCACAAAAAAGGGGGGAGGGGAGGTTCTCACTGTATGAATCTTTAAAAAAAAGAATCAATTTAAAGGAAAATGCAAAACCTTTTCCTTAAGGTCAACAATACCAACTAAAAATAGTTAACTAACCATATTAATATAAAATTAACATAAATAACCCCTTATTTTTTTGCTATCAAATACAAACAGTTTTTTTTCAAGTTTCTGCAAAGCCTTGCTTGTAATACGTCTTGCTCTTCTGTTTCTTTAGCGTTTCATGACAGCTGGCGTCTCGCTACTGCCACCCGCTGTATGTATGAAATGTTGACTTAACATTAATGGTTTGTGATTAGACAACATATTAGGAATTTGTACGGTCAAGTTGAGACATAATTACGCGAATCTTAACATTTTAAGTCAACAAATACAATTATACTGAAAATAATTTGTGTAGAACCTGCCTTGTTCATTTTTTTTGAGTGAAGGAACAGTTGTTGATTGAGCGATCTGATTGATTAAATACTCTTCTAAATATAAAACCAGTTCTATTCAAACCCAAATGCACCATTAATCATCATTTGATTCTGTCTGCTGAAGGCTAGAATGGAGAATGGTGAACCAGAAAGTCTGAACCAGTTTGGCTTTGCTCCTTTCGTACCCTTCCATAGTCGACCCCGTTGGTGATGGTGTGGCGTCTCGGCTCTTCTCGGCTCCTGCTGCGCTGCCTGTTCGCTGTGAAACCCGTAGTTGTCTCAATCTGTGGCCGAGGCAGACCGACACGTTAACCCTGCTGCTGTTAAGAAAATACCAGATGAGATTTCATTTTGATCATTTGTTTTATTTAACAGCTTCTGGATGGGGTGTTGATACACATTCTTACACTAAAAATGAACAAGGCAGGTTGTGCACTTTACATGATATAATTATTTTCAGTATACTCATGATAATTAGATTTGTTGACTTAAAATGTTTTTTTTATTAAGGTTTACGTAATTATGTCTCAACATACCTTGCAAATTCCTAATATGTTGTCTAATCACGAACTGTTCAAGTCAACATTTCATACATACAGCAGAGGGCAGTAGCGAGACGCCAGCTGTCATGAAACGCTAAAGAAAAAGAAGAGCAAAACGCATCAAACTACACATGCGCAAAGTTAATTGCCTCTGTCTGCGTGTGTTACCCCCTTGAAGTTTTGTCCGTTTTGACAGAGGGAGGTCTTTTTTCCACAAGTACGTATTTTTATATATGATGAAATACATGGTATCTAACGTTGGCCTGCTTCTGTACACTAAAAAAAATTAATTTAAATTAAATATGGCATCTGTTGGTCCAAATAAAGTAATTATGGTCAACAGATGGAGTAAAATCTGCACATGCGCAGTTGGAAAACACCGCAGAAAGGAACAAACCACAATGGTCGCGCTTCAGCTCATTTAGATTGGCGCCATTTTTTGAGAATTGAAAACAGAGAAATGAGAACATGTTTGGATAGACAGGTAAGATTTTAACATTTTTATGCATTTTTATTGAGGTTTATTCTACATTTGAATCATTACTCACTTGTAGCACCGTGTTGTGTATAGTATTTTCATGAAGGTGCCATATTACTCATGTCTACTTTAACATTATAGTTACTGTAGATACGTTTTTGTTATTTGCATTTGTGATATTTTATACGTGTTGAACTTTGTTATTTATTACATCACCCAAATTAAAGTTGCATATGACATTAAATTGCTAGTAAGGAATGGTTTCTTCATTTTAATCGATTGTTGTGTGCAAATACAGCAGTTTTCTGTTCATGTTCTAATGCCAATTTTAATAACTTAAATAATTAATCTTAAAAGTGGTGTTGGCACATAGTTGTTTAATATCTAATTATATTATTCAAGCCTGATAACTCTGAAAAAAACATGGCAATAAGCATATTTGACATTTATTTAAGATGACCTCTAGCTTTTTAATGTAAGCTTGTTTGTTTGGTCATCTAACACATTTTAACTTTTAAGTTTAGTAGTTTGCCGTTTTTTAAATTTTCTTATTATTATTCGTTGGTGACTCGCATTCTTTTTCTCCCTTACAGAGTTTTGAAACATAACCTGTAGAGTCCCATAAGTGAAGATTCACTTTTCATTGCTGAATTCAAGAACAGATGGCCTGCACTCTTGACTGAGCGAGAGGTTTGTCTTTAATGCCATGTCAGTTGATTAATTACTTGGAGGTTTTTATAAGTCTAAACTATGATTTGAAGTACTTTATATGTAATTCAGGTTTGTCTATTTATAGTAAATGTGTATGTTATCTGTGAGTGCTGGTAAAGGAAATGATGTCCTGTATCTTTATTATTATTGTATCAGATATCTGTGGAATTCAACAGGATTACAACAGTTCCTTTGGTGTCCAAATCCATGGGTCAGTTTGATCATTTTATCCTCCCAGCTCCTCAAAAATTTTGAAAAAAGAAAGGAGGAGCAGCCACACAGAAGATCACAGACATCCTGTTTGTTATGGATCAGGTATGCTCCCTAAATTCTTCATCATTTCTAATAATGCATAAGAGGCCTAAAGAATATTTAATCTAAATTTGAATATTTTGTTATTTTCAACTCTTTGTACACAAAAATAAAATTTAAAGGTGAGTTTCTGTTCTAAAGCTCCTATTATCATGATTTTTTAATCTTTTGACGCTTCAGATAAAGAACTCACCATTGACAGTCATTTTAACAACAGAAATAGCTGGACAAATTGGCCCAAATGTACATTTTATGTAGGGGAGTATTTGAAAACACAAGATCGAGAAAATAATGACTTTCTGTCTCGCTTTATACAGTATATATGTATCCCATGCAGTGCTTCTGATTTGAGACTATTTGTTAATGCAAACACTTGACTTACAGCAGTCAATACAGCAGTGGGAGAATATGTGTAATACTACATAAATGTAAGATGTACAGTAAAAAGTACTAATTCTCATTTAATTTAGATTAAAGCATCACGATTGAAAAAAAAGTGTGAATGCATCCTGAAAGCCGTAGTGGTCCACCTAAATGAAGATCCTTCAAGCCTAGGAGTACATGGTAAGCTATTTACATTTTTTAAAGAAAGGTTTAGTATTTTTCTCTAAAACCAGTTCCTATTTTTACCCTTGATCTATTGGTAACTGTATTGTTTTGTACTTGCCATTTTTAGGATGGCAATACTCTCGGAATCTAAGCGATCAAGCATGATGGGGCAGATGTTGCAGACCCATATAAAGATGTTGGTGTCATCATAGAAGGCATCCAATTACTTCAACTTGGACAATGTAGCTAATGAATGTTCTATTATGGTTGGTCTAATTTATGGTTTAAACTTGGTATCCCCAGGATCTGAGAGATACTTAATTTTTTCAAAAGATTTTCATGGAACTTGATGCTAACAAGCTGTCAGGTCTAGGTCTTAAAAAATAAACTCCTTTCATAGGCACTGTAATGTGAGACAAGGGCTAAGAGGCAGGACCTATGTTTTTTCCCATAATGTTGCACGGGTTGTTGCAGCACATTTTTTTCCAGTACTGAACAGGTGATAGCTTTAAATCTTCATTTAAACCCTGCGTTCACACCGAACGCGGCGAGAGCGTCAAAACGGCCGGAAGTCATTCATTTTCAATGGCAGCCGGCGGTGAAGGGCGGCGCGGCGCGGTGAGAGCGGTGAAGAGAGTTGAAATCAGCTCAACTTTATGGTAATGAGCTATGACGCGGTTGAGCGGTAACCAATAAAAAATTTAGGTCCACCACTTAAAGGATTTCGCGGAACGCTGTCCTATAACTTTTGTTCCGGCTACATTAGTTCCCAAGCGAAATGCTCGTTGGATTAAACTTGCACTTTAAATAGCCTAGGAGAGTTTGTAATTCAAATTAATGTTATTTTAATTAAAGACAAAGTCTAGTAAGTGTTTCTAATAATGTTATAATAATACGAAATATAATATAATAATAATTTTTAAAAAATTAAATATTAAATTAGACTAGCAATTCACAATGAACAGAAGCCACACCATACGAATGGCTTATAATTTGTTTATTTCTACAATACATTTCTTTCTATCAATCAATTTCTTGTTTTCTTCCACATTTTGGTCAGTCTCCACAAGATCAACAAGCTTGATTGCTTTGTGGCCCCTTTAAATACAAGAAAGGCATTCGGTCTACGTCAGAGTGGCGAAGCACAGCAACAGGTGTCGGCGGCAGGGCGGCGAGAGCGATCTTTGACACTCTCACCGCGTTCGGTGTGAACGCAGGGAAATAGCTGCAATGTTATTGTTTTTAGTTTTTTAGAAGGTATAGTTCACTAAAGAAGACTATATTTTCCCCAAGTATATTTTTGTAAATCATTTAATTTAAAGACAGAATGCTTTTATTTACTTACTTTTACTTATTAATTGGCTTAATAGATTAATACAAAATCGTGAATGTTATGTTGATTGAACTAAACATAATTACACTAACTTCATTTAATTAACTTAATTTCACTGAAACTTATTAGAAGTTATTGGTATAACATTGTTGAATTAAAACATTTGTAGTTGTCTAAATTAAGTGCTTAAAATTAACTGGATCAACAAGATAAAATTATATGCAAGCTAAAGCTACAAGATAGTTCAAATGAAAATTATTTGATTTCGTTGGCTCAAGATGAATTTTCCTATTCGGTTCCATTTACATGGATTAAGTTGAACTAACATTATTCAAATGTGTGTCATAATTATATTGAGCTATACCAACGATTAATTTTTTTTGAGTGTGTAATGCTTTTAACTCTCAGTGCCACAAGATGGAGCTAATCTTGCTTTAAGGTTCATTCCATAAGCATCATTTGAGGAACTTGTAAGTAACGTTTCCCTCCAAAATCTAATTTTTAATGTAGACCACAATTCCTGTTGTATCCCATCCTCAGCTTATTTCTTTAATTCAAATGAAATTGTATGTAATTACTAAATAGCTTTAATCTGAGCCACTAAAAAACATTTTGTTGTTAACTGGAATGAAAGGACCTCACCTAACCACACCTATTAGTAATGTATTCATTCAGAACATTACTTTTTTTTTTTAATGCTAACATTGTAGAAAAAACAAATCCATGTTCAATGTGACATCAAGACACACAACCTAATGAATAATATGATTTGAAGCAAAAGTGAGGGAGAGACAAGAATACTTTGAGCTGAGGAAGCGAATATGATTTTGGCCAGAACAGTAGGATTTCTGTCAGATGTCTTAGTCCTGATAGGATAACATGAACTGGCCACTAACAACTGGATACTGAATATTATGAGAGTCACTCTTCCTCTGTACAAGGGTACTACTCAGCATTGTCTTCATCGCAACAGTCTTTGATGTACTGTATTTGCACCATTACATCAGAGAATCCGACTCTCGAATCCTCTTTGAAAATACTGCCTGGTTTGTCTGAGATGCTTGTTTGTCCTTCTTTAAACTTCATCAATCTGTGCACATTGATCAGGTCAATGGTCTCCATAAGCATTCGGTAATGCAGTGCGAGACGATCGACTGCGACAGAGAGGATTTTCAAAGAGGATTCAAGAGTTATGTTCGGCGATGGTGCAAGTGCATGGCTTGTGATGGAGAATATGTGTGAGTAGTTCCTTTTGTATAGAGAAAGAGTTACTCAGCCAAATGCCATTTGAACACCCTTTGCACACACTTTTGCATTATTCAGTACAGCCCTTGTGTACAGCCTACATGAAAAAAATAATAAGATACTATAATAAAAGGCACAATTGAGTGATGCTGTAATTATGAGATTAAAAAAAAAACAGCACAATGTTTACTCGTGTAACAAAATGCAGATAAATCTGTACAATGTTCCTTAGATGCGGTGGAAACAAACATCCCACAAATTGAGGTTGATCCGATTTCCTAAGTGCAAGTTCATTGCTTGTATTTAATTATTCATTAAAAGTTCATTCTAGAACCTACGTCGTACGGGATCTTCCTGTGTACTCTAATATCGACTTCATGAACTCGGTTCCAAAAACATTCGTGCCAACACCTCAGGCCTGGGAAGTCTCTTAGCATGATAATTAAACATAAATGCTTAACAGTGCAAATGTTAATCTCTGCTGACAAATGGCTCAAGCTGGGGGGAGTACAGGGTGTGACTCATCAGTGAAAAAAATATAAAAAACTTGAGATAATCCTCAACTTGTCTTAGACTTTTTATTACATTATGCTTTACAGGTTACTCTGGATCAGATGCTAAGTTTCTCAGAATTTAGAAGGTATCATTTGTGCAAGACAAGTGCCAACAAGCTCGACTGCCCAGCCCCTTGTGTGTGTGTCAAATCTATATAAAGAGGAAATGTAGGAGGATGATGTGTTAAAGGAAGTTATGGATTTAAAAAAAAACTTTCTGGGGTGGATAAGTTTACTGTTACTGAGCACATAGTTAAGTTAGGTAAAGCCTTTATTTGTCACCTATACATTTATAGCACAGTGAAATTCCTTCTTCGCATATCCCAGCGTAACTGGGGACAGAGCGCAGATTCAGCCATGATTCAACGCCCCTGGAGCAGATAGGGTTAAGGGCCTTGCTCAAGGGCCCAACAATGGCAACCTGGCTGAGCTGGGAATCAAACCAATCCTGCTATCAATAACTCAGTGCCTTAGACCTCTGAGCCACCACTCATTTACCAAAAAAAAAAAGGCTAGGATTTATACCCCTCCCCATCCCACATTCCTTACTGCTATCATTTTTCTTGCACTGACAACTATTTCAATCTCAATATCCTGTCTCGACCCCTAGTCAGACACGGACTGGACAAGTTTCAAACTCGGAGTGTTTGCTTATCCTATAAAATCCACCAGTTCATGCAGGAATGAAAATGACCTCACCCCAGACCTGATCTGCAGCCTCCCTGCTTGTGATGTTACAGCCAAGGCCTGGTATTACTGTTCACCACTCTGGGCAATGTCATGCACAAATCTCCAGATGTTTAAGGAGGATAAGTAGCAAAAATGCAGCATGCACAAAACACAAATGAACTTGGATGAATTCTCACAAGCAGTGAACTGGAACGATAATTCGAATCCTATCAGATTTTTCAGACGTGACTAACTGATCACTATAAAAGATTAATAAAATAAGACTAATAAAATATAAATTATATTCTCTCAAAAAATGACTGTCAGCAAGTTACATATCACTTGTCCTAGTTACTATTATGGTACTATCAGCAATACAATATTTTAGAAAATAATATATTTAATAGGAAATAAATTGCCTATTAAATATATTATAAGGTGTTTTAAGTAAGTTATAAGTAAGGTACAGTGGAACCTTGGATTGTGAGCATAATTTGTTCCGGAAGTGGGCTCGTATTCCAAAACACTCGTAAACCAAATCATCATTTCCCATAAGAAATAATGAAAACTCAAATTATTCGTTCCACAGCCCCAAAAAATAAATACATAAAAAATAATTAATACAATCTATAAAATGAAAATAAAACAAATTAGTCTGCACTTTACCTTTTTAAAAAAGTACAAATAAAGTGTTTCCGTTGCTGTGCGCAGGCGCCGTGTGTGTGTGTGTGTGTGTGTGTGTGTGTGTGTGTGTGTGTGTGTGGAATTAGCTCCTTCACTCGCCTTGTTTTACATAGTAACACTCCTTCTCCCTCTCCCCACCTCGCTTTTTAAGTTTCACAAAAAACACACACACAACGGAAACACCGTTTCAACAGGAAAAAATAAATCTTTCTGAGACTGGCATGAGCGTATATTGACAGACTCACTTTTTAAGTTTCACAACAAGCGCATGAACACAGTGGAAACACCGTTTTAACAGAAAAAAGCGAGACTCGCATGAGCGCATACTAAAGGAATCACTTAAGTTTCACAAGAAACGGACACACACAAACACAGAAACACAGTTTTAACAGGAAAAAAAAAGAAATCTCTCTGACCTGGCATGAGCGCATACTAAGGGAATCACTGCTGTAAAGTAAAAAAATAAAATAAAATGAACCAGCACCTTGCCTTTGAAAAGAATCGCGACAGAGCAGAGTTTCTGTGTGTTTGCGAAGCCGTCGGGGGAGGGGGGGGAAGGTGAGAGAGTGACGCTCGGTGTCAAAATAAGAGTCGCATGTGTGAAGCATGATACTTGGCGCTCGTAAACTAATACTTGCTTGGTTTCCGAATAAAAAAATTATTAATCTTTGCTCGGTTTGCGGAACACTCGTAAACCACGTTACTCGCAATCCGAGGTTCCACTGTATTATAATATTTATGTAAGATGTAATGAAGTATTATGTATTTTATATTTAGTTATATATGTATATTTACATATATTTTTGTATTTGAACCATAAGGCTTACTGAGCTACCTTAAAATATTCATATGTACCATCTTAAATAAAAGAGAGAAAATAATAATTCATAACATCCTGCACTCATTTTACTTAAGCAACAAGGAAAAAATAATCATACCGTTATTTCTAGAAGTCACTGTTTGATTTTAACCAAACCTATTGAGTCTACATAATGTAGACAATGAAAAGCTCTGTTTTTATATTGTTCCATTGAACTGTCTATATTACATTCCATTAACATGCGCTATAAAACACATTAAGACGCGCTATAAAACAAAGCGGGGAGTGTAGCTCGGGGTCTGTCTGTTGGGAAGCTGGACTTTTCGACATGGTAGGATTTTATAAAAGACAGTGGCATGCAAGTGGGGCGATGTGATGTGCCCCAGAGACTTTTAAAAGGGGTACCGGAATGCCGCCTTTTGATCTCCGCAAGAGGACAGTGGGTGCGAGCTCGCGAGCTCCTGCGGCACCTGCGCTTCCCTGCAGAGCCCACTTTTGCATCCTCGCTGCGAAGAGGAAAAGGCCGCAGAGAGGATTGCGTTAAGGTCCCCGATCCCAGCCAGGAAAGCTGCCCAGCTGACGGACATCCAGGAGAAACTCCCACCTGTGGCCACGCCAGAGAGAGCTGGGAGGGGACGGTCTTGGCCTACGGTACCTCCGCGTGCTCCAAAGGTGCCACTCTGTCCGCCGCTCAACGCCCTGTGCCCGCATGCCAGTGGGGCACTGCCAACCAGACAAACACGTGCATTAACTTGCCTTTCCTTTCTTTTCGTCCTCCCTCCTTTAACCCTTTCCTTCCCCATTTTCCTTAAATAAATGACCGTTTTTCCCGTAACACCTCGCCTCGTGTCTTATTTAGACCATAAAGCTTATCTAGCTTTATGGTGCTGCCCGTGCAACATTGGGTCGAACCCGTTACAAAGATATATAATATTTTCATTACACTTCCTGCTTTTTGGCTGGCAAGAAGAAACCAAAGTTTTTTTTACAAAAAGCATGAATGGATGCATGTATAATAAGCTAATCATAACTATTAAAAAAGAGAACTGTGCTAAGGCTAACTATGCATAAACTATTTGCCACTTCTATCTGGCGGTATGTATTTAGGAGTCAGGGGCCAGCTCAGTAGCTCATCATTATCATTCTTTACTGCAAGTTGGACCTACTTGCCTATAAGGCATTGTGTCATTTGTCTAATTGTGACCCCCCATATGACATAAGCACCAAAAGAATGGCCAACCTCATTCCAAGTCTTATCAGCATGGCTTTTTAGTGGCTTGCATGGAATAGTTGTTATGGGCACATTTGTGTGTAATCATTTATAAGGATCCATTTCTCAACGTTCATGAAGTTTGCCAGTCACCTTTTTGATCTGTTCGTGAACAGACAGTCATTACGCAACCTCTTAAAGTTTTCCACATTTTGTCATGTTAAAAACAATAAAGTTAAATGTATGTTATTGGGATTTTATGTAATGGACCAACACAAAGTGGCACGAAAATGATAAGCCCAGCATCATGAAGCTCAAGAAACTCATCTGACAAGTGAGAGAAAGTTTAAAGCAGGGTTAGGTTAATTAAAATATATCCCAAGCTCTGAAGATCACATGAAGCAATGTTCACTCCATCATCCGAAAAAGAAAAGAGTATGGCACAACTGAAACCTACGAAGACATCGCCATCCACCTAAACTGACAGGCTGAGCAAGGAGAGCATTAACCAGAGAAGCAGCCATGAGGTCCACGGTAACTCTGGAGGAGCTGCAGAGATCCACAGCTCAGGTGGGAGAATCTGTTTACTATATAGCTATTAGTTGTGCACTTCACAAATCTGGCCATTATGGAAAAGTGGTAAGGAAGAGTAATGTTTCATGTCATCAGGTGAATGTCCCATGTTCAACAGCCTTCCAAACAGGTCCTCATGAGAGTGTTTGAAACCAATTCAAACCTTTCTTAAACTTTTTTCCAGTCTTATTTCAAATAAGATCATTATAAGATTATTATCTTTAGTGTGTGGTTTAAACCATAAGGAGGATTATCACTGTTGAGCCTATTATGAATTCTCCACCTGGGTATCATCTCCCTCATAGGAGCTTCAAGCCTCTGCGTTAGCATCTGACGTAGATATGAAGAAAGTGTCAACCTGTTTGGAAAAAATATCAACCATTAACTATGGGGATATGAGGAAATTTTGGAGGACCTTTCTAAACTGGGATGGCCACATGTTCTTTTTTACAACGCAGCTTTAATAGTCAATAAAATGTAACCTGACGTACTGTACTTCTATAGTCGGGAATCAAACCTGGCCAGGAAACGAACCCGGACCCTGGAGGTGCATGTCACGTACTGCTGGTGATGGCTCATGGTGATACCCGTGGTCTAAGAAGGGCAGGCATAATCGCAGAGGGTTGTGTGAATTGTAAAGAGTCTTTTTTTTATTTAAACAAAGCAGAACAGAAAATGAACTTTAACCAAAGGATGTTGGCTAACTAATTAGAGCACGACACACACAACAACATTAACCAAATAACTTGGACAGACTAATACAATACAGACAGGAGGACTAGCTAAGCCTAACAGTGACCTTGCCTACTAGCTGTTACTGTATGCACACTAGCTGCTAAGCTAGATGATGGCTAATCAGACTAGTAGCCAAAGGTCTAAGGGCAAACAGACTGGGTACACAACAGACTAGGTAGGGGACAGACTAAGAACTAGCAGGTTTGTGGTTAAGCAGGTTAGTATCTAAACAGACTAAGATCTAAACAGCCGTGGAGACTAGACAAACTAGGAGACTAAACAGACTAAGAACTAGGCAGGTTAGTATCATGTTAGTAGCAAGACAGACTAAGAACTAAACATTCTAAAGTGGTACTTACACAAGGGAAAACCAAAACAGACTAAGATACAAACTAATACATTTAACAAAGACAGCTCCACAAAACATATGCCAACAAACACAAGCTAAAACAGAACATAACCAAACAAAAGCCCACTTAACATAAATGCTCGACCCAGTTCCCTAGAACAAACAGCTATTTATAGAAAATCTAATGAGGTACCTCGGTTCAGGTGAGCACTCTCATCACCTGACCGAGGTGCCTTCTCGGAAACTGAGTCTACAAACAAACTCAAAACAGTGGCATCTAAACCAGCGGCATCTAAACCGGATGGCGGAGACAGCGCTGGATTGCTTTCTTAGGCCGGGCAGCGGAGGCAGCGCTGGATTGCTCTTGTAGGCCAGGCGACGAAAGCAGTGCTGGATCGCTCTCGTAGGTTGAGCAGCGGCGGCAGCGCTGGGTCGTCCTCCAAGCCGGGTGGACGATGCAGCACCTGGTTGTCCTCAACACCGGGCGACCGATGCAGCACTGTTTCCTCCCTTGAGACCGGGAGGTGACGGAAGTACGCACTGGTATGAAGTGGAGTCCCTCATTCGGACATGGTGAAGCTCCCACTGAGGCGCCGTGACAAGGTGGTGCCCCCACTGAGGCTCTCGGCACAGTTATCTAATAGGACAAGCCGACTACCCTCTGCCTGCTTGCCCCTGCGTTACGGTCCCAGCCCCCCCCAAAAAAATTATCCCGGGGGCCCCCTCTGCTATGCCCTTGTACGGTCGGGCATTCTGTCACGATTCGGCTGTTACTACAGGCTAGACCAGCTGATGTAGTTGCCGTGGGTAAGTAGGGCAGGCATAAACGCAGAGGGGCAGATAAACTTAGTATCTTTAGTCCCTGTGTCTTTAGTCCCTGTGTCAGCTCTTAGTCCCTGTGTTAGCTCTTAGCGTGTGTGTTTGCTTAAAGAGCCCCATGTTTGCTTAAAGAGCCCCAGTGTAGCTCTTAGCCTTTGTTTCTAGTTTTAAGTTCATTGTTTCAGTTTCTATGTTTTAGTTTCTTTATTGTGCATGTTTTGTTCTGTGTGATTTATTCTATTTGTTTATTAAAAGACACTATAAGTTTATCTGCCCCTCTCCGTTTATGCCTGCCCTACTTGCCCTTGTCAACTACATCAGCCGGTCTAGCCTGTAGTGACAGTGCAAGGCGACTGTGCCAACCAATGCATCATTGTACCGCTGTTTAATTTACAATTGTATCAAAATATTTAGTATACGTATAACTTAAATGCCCCATTATATGAATTTAAGAAACGGTTAATTTTTTCACGGTTTAAACAGTCGCAATAAAAATTATTACTACAGTAAATAAACATATGCAGCTAATCAAGGCAACAGCTACCAGATACCATTACGAGAGCAAATAGTACCAGATAGACATTCAGAGTGGACATCATTTTTTATGTTAATATGCAGCTATGCAGGTTTTGGCTTCTGTGGTGGTAAACTAAAACTCAAAATCTCTTCCCTGCATAACCACACATAATAATATTTGTTAAGAGTCAGAGGTGGGTAGAATAGCCAAATATATATATATATATATATATAAAATTATATACAGGGTGGGCCATTTATATGGATACACCTTAATAAAATGGGAATGGTTGGTGATATTAACGTCCTGTTTGTGGCACATTAGTATATGTGAGGGGGCAAACTTTTCAAGGTGGGTGGTGACCATGGTGGCCATTTTGAAGTCGGCCAACTTGGATCCAACTTTTGTTTTTTCAATAGGAAGAGGGTCATGTGACACATCAAACTTATTGGGAATTTCACAAAAAAAACAATGGTGTGCTTGGTTTTTTACTGTAACTTTATTCTTTCATGAGTTATTTACAAGTTTCTCTTTGTTCACAGCCATTGACATGTCGAAGAGGTTAACACGTGATGAGCGGATCGAAATTGTATTGATATCTTTTTTTTTTTTCAAAAATTACTTAAGTAAATGTAATTCATTACTACACACCTGTAGTGATGTAGAATGCTGGCTTCACTGTGACATAGACATCTGGCTTCACTATTAGTTGGCGGTATGACAGCTGACAGCTGATTGGTTAATCCTTCTTTTTTCTTTTTTTATCAAAGGAAGCTAACTTCACCCTGGCTCCTCTTAGCATGGTTTTAACAAATCACAGTTTGACGACACTATGACGATTGTCTTATCTGTTTGATAAATATTTAGATTTGTTTCTTTAGTAAAGTGAAGGACATGATGGTAATACCACATTTCACAACACACTTGCCACCTAGTGTTTGGGCACGGTTTCACACAAATACAAAAAGTGACAGTTAGCAACAGCACAGAGGAGATTATTACCAAAACAATGTCTGTGCGGTATTGTGATGTAGTGGTTAGCACTGTTGCCTTGCACCTCCAGGGTCTGGGTTCGATTCTCATCTCTGTGTGCATGGAGTTTGTATGTTCTCCTCATGCCTCATGGTCTTTTCCGGTTTCCTCTCCCGGTCCAAAGATATGTAGGTTAGGCTAATTGGCATTCCCAAATTGTCCATAGTGTGTGAGTGTATGTGTGCGTGCCTGATGGATTGGTACAATGTCCAGGGTCTACCCCACCTAATGACCTTAAGTCTCCTGGAATAGGCTCCAGGCCCCCTAGTCTGTACAAAGTGACTTTCCTCGGCTTCCATGAGAAAATGTCACTGACCATTACCTAACCATATTTCTACCCCTCTCATTCATAAATTCATTAGAATTTAACAGCAGACACTTCTCTTCTAGTGTGTGGCTCCTCTCTGAAGAAAGTGAAGCTCTGCAGCTGGCGGCACGTCTACGGCTTCCTGTGAACACTTGGTCAGCTGAATTTTTTTTTTCCATTACGCTTTTCTGCTGCATGTGCCCTCACACTGCCATGAGAAATGGGGAGTGTGAGATGCCTGTTTTGCACATTTGCATATTGCAAGCTGTTTTAAGAGCAGCGCAGCCTTGTGTTAAAATTTGCATGTGGTCTTCCACTCACATGTGCTGTACAGTGTAAATTACATGCTTGTGTATTGTAAAGCTTCTCTCACTTTACTGTAGGCCTGTTGTTGTAGAATTTCTGTGTATTTGTTGTAGTGTCATTTTATTGCAACTGTTTAAACACAGTAAATAAGACATATTGAAAGAATTTGTTTCTCAAATTCATATAACAGGGCATATAAGTTATGTGTTTAATATGAATATAAATTAAATGTTTCCTTATTGAGTTCGTAATGAATGCTTTTCTTTTATTTATTACTAAATATTTGCTAAACATTAAGCATCTATTTATGCATTTGGGAGGGATAAATATTGCATAAATGTTGAGAATCATGCAAGAATGTGTGGATATGTAAACTTGCGCTGGTGTAGCAGCAAGTTTCGAATAACAGACATGATAGAGTTTTGTGTAAAATCATACTGGGCGCTTTAGAACTTTTTCTGGTTACATTTCAAGGACATAGAGGTGGTATTAGGCTTCCTTAAAAGATTTCCGCAACTTTCTGCAACTTGTGCCGAACGATCATCAGTGAATAGTCCACAACATTGCTGCCATTGTTGGTTTGTCATACAGAATAGTCCACACTGAAAAAAATAAGAAGTACAATTTACAAAATTTTTCTTTTGGAAGTTTTTGCACTCAGGTTTTTCAAGTAAATTTTACACTTGTGAAAACATGGCCTCTTTATATTATATATCAGTATTTACTTACTGATCTGATGTAAAACTATTTTCTATTTTAAGTAAATTTTACACGTTTTATTCAGTCAATGTTAATTATTTTAAATAAATAACATTAATTACTGTTACAATATGACAAAATACTACTGTGACAATAAATAACTCTTGATTGCACATTTATTAAAATCTTTATTTAAAGGAATTAACATGTGCATATATAAACAAGATCAATGCTTAATATTTAAACAGCTCAAGCAGCAGTAAAGTGCAATGACATTTTTGATTATAAAACTTTTGCATATTCAAGCCATCTTAACTTACATGTCTATACAAAAACTGGAATGAATCTTAACTAGAGCAAGTATTAGACCAAATATTAACAGACTGCTTTTACGAATAAATCTGTCTTTCAAGTACAGTAAATTCAGCAAGTCCATGGCCAAGTGCTCTGTAGCAAAGATAATACAGCTGACAGGATCCACATAAGAAATATATTCTGCAATATAGAAAACATAAAAAGTAGTAATTAGTAATCTGCAAAAGATCATTTACAAATACATTCAAAATACTTTCCCTCATCTAATGATGAAACAAACAAGGCTAAACATAAGAATCTTTGTGTTTTACACTATATTTTGAAGAAAAGGATTTTGATAAGGTCACTGAAAAAAAACTTAACATGGGGGCATTCTATAGACAGTATCAACTGAGTCACTGGTTTAATCTGTCTGCATTGCATCGGGATATGGGGCGAATAGGTGTGAGGGCACGACATTCTCATTTTTCTCCATGCTCACTTCGGAGTGGTGTTTCGCTTTGCGTTTGACCATCTAACCAATTTTTCAAATAACGTTAATATTAGCCCCAAAAAAATATTGACATGAAACGATAAGGAAAAAATAGTTTTCCTTAACGTATGGCATTCAAATCTTAATGATGTCTGAGGATTAAGAGCGAGCGGCATGTCTGCTCGGAACAGCGGCATGTCTTGCTCCCCCCCATCCCCCTCAGTTCTTAATGGATTCTCATCTCTCAGATACAGTCACGTATACTTCTTTTGTCATTTCACTGTGTGAATGTTAAAACTTTTGTCACGTGTCGTCATTTAAGAATCACTGTACAAACATACAAAATGACACCGAACAAAACGTATACAGTATCAAGGGGCAAGTCATGCGTTCAAGGGTTTTAGACGTCTAAAACTTAGAGGTTCTAAAATGTCGTGTATATATGGTAAGAATCCCCGAACAACTGCACAAAATTGTATCTCAACAAAATTTAATTAAACAAAAACGTATATCATGGATAAAGTAACACGTTAAAGACTAACGCATCTTTATTTAAAAGATTTTAATATGTCGGATGGCGTAGACTAAAGATCATCAACTCGAGTTTCCAAATGTGCAGAAGACATACAGAATTAAGTGATGACAACTCAATTGCTCAGGGTAAACACAATTACCAAATACACTCCAATATATTATGCATTTTCAACTATTACTTACCTGTCGAAGAAAATGGAGAAGCACTTTTGAGAAGGTCATTGCGGGTCAGCTTCTTTTTCGTGCATGTGCAGATTACCTAGAGTCAGCTTAAATTCTACTTGATTTTCTAGGAGGAAACATCGAGGAAAAATCTGTCACCAAGCTCTTCCCACATGTGAGTTTCTTACAGGAAACAACAAAATCCAGTAAACCTTGTAAATCTTAATGAAGTATTGACTATGACTTGATGTAACACATTGTTTGCCCAGTCTCTAGAGTACCTGCCTTCTACCACTGACCATTTCAGTAGAATGAAATCAATTTTGGATCATCTAGTACTTTTGGTTTGTACATAGAAATGTGAAAATGCTGAATCAGGAGAGCAGTGAAGTTCTACAGTGAAGTTTGTGTCATTGACCTCTTCCACACTGGTGATGAGAAGCAGTGACTTCTTTCATATCACTCTCAGTCCATGGATGGTACACATACTGTGTGTTGCATTACATTTGTAGCATTTGGCAGACACATTTTTCCAAAGTGAATTAAATTTATATCTTATTATACAAACCCAATTATAAAAAAAAAGTTGGAACACTGTACCAATTGTGAATAAAAACAGAATGCAATGAAGTGGAAGTTTCAAATTTCAATATTTTGTTCAGAATAGAATATAGATAACACATTTATAATGCCATGCCAAATATTGGCTCATTTTGGATTTCATGAGAGCTACACATTCCAAAAAAGTTGGGACCGGTAGCAATAAGAGGCCAGAAAAGTTAAATGTACACGTAAGAATCAGCTGAAGGACCAATTTGCAATTTATTAGTTCAATTGGCAACATGATAAAAAGAGCCTCTCAGAGTGGCAGTGTCTCTCAGAAGTCAAGATGGGCAGAGGATCACCAATTCCCCCAATGCTACGGTGAAAAATATTGGCGCAATATCAAAAAAGAGTTTCTCAGAGAAAAATTGCAAAATATCATCCAAAGATTCAGAGTATCTGGAACAATCTCTGTGTGTAAGGGTCAAGGCCGGAAGACCATACTGGATGCCTGTGAGCTTCGGGCCCATAGACGGCACTGCATCACATACAGGAATGCTAATGTATTGGAAATCACAACATGGGCTCAAGAATACTTCCAGAAAACATTGTCGGTGAACACAATCCGCCGTGTCATTCAACGTTGCCGGCTAAAACTCTAGGTCAAAAAAGAAGCCATATCTAAAGATGATCCAGAAGTGCAGGCCTTTTCTCTGGGTCAAGGCTCATTTAAAATGGACTGTAGCAAAGTGGAAAACTGTTCTGTGGTCAGATGAATCAGAATTTGAAGTTCTTTTTGGGAAACTGGGATGACATGTCATTCGGACTAAAGGGGACAAGGACAACCCAAGTTGTTATCAGCGCTCAGTTCAGAAGCCTGCATCTCTGATGGTATGGGGTTGCATGAGTCCATGTGGCATGGGCAGCTTACAAATCTGGAAAGGCAGCATCAATACTGAAAGGTATATCCAAGTTCTAGAACAACATATGCTCCGATCCAGATGTCGTCTCTTTCAGGGGAGACCTTGCATTTTCCAACATGACAATGCCAGACCACATACTGCATCAATTACAACATCATGGCTGCGTAGGAGAAAGATCCGGGTACTGAAATGGCCAGTCTGCAGTCCAGATATTTCACCCATAGAAAACATTTGGCTCATCATAAAGAGGAAGATGCAACAAAGAAGACCTAAGACAGTTGAACAACTAGACGCCTGTATTAGTCAAGAATGGGACAACATTCCTATTCCTAAACCTGAGCAACTTGTCTCCTCAGTTCCCAGACATTTGCAGACTGTTATAAAAAGAACAGGAGATTCCACACAGTGGTAAACATGGCCTTGTCCCAAAATGATAAATTTTCTCAATTTAAACATTTGATATATCATCTATGTTGTATTTTGAATAAAGGATAAACATCATTGCTTTTTTCTTTTTATTCACAATTTGTACAGTATCGCAACTTTATTGTAATCGGGTTTGTACATCTGAGCGTCATATTGTCCAACAGGTACAATTTGGTGGTGCTGGGGTTTGAACCTGCATTCCCTGTAACCTTCCAATTAGCAGACCTTAACCACTGAACTACCTCTACTCCATGTGGCAATATGATGTCACTATAATCTCCTGCTACACTAATGCACCTATCCCAGTGTATGTGGATGTGGCAATATCTCCCAACCGAGTTCCTGTAATGTGCAAGTGGTGTCTGTAAATGAGTATACAGTTTCCGCAGATGGCTACAAGTTGGTCAACAAAAATCTGTTGATTTTCAAGGATCAGGTATTCAATTTGCTGAGCGACTGCAGTGGGATCCTAGCCACCTTGGCCAGAATTGTCATACAGACATACAACCTTCTTTAAATTGTTTGCATCATTCAATTGTTTTACTGCGGCTAAAAGTCTCATCAATGCACTGTGCCGGAAATGTTCTGTAAATGTCTTCTGTAAACTAGTTTTACGGTCCCGGTTGTGCTTGAACACTCCTCATATATTCCTGTCTTTCTCTTTCAGAAATTTGTTTCTTTTAAGGGCTTTACTGGTCTCATACTAAAATTGCCTTGTTCTGGGAAACCAAATTCTCCAACTCAATTATTAAACTGCTTACAATTAATTTTCATAAACTGGATATGGCATGAAGAAGGCTACCTTTAATTTTCTCTCATCAGTCTCAGTGGCCTGGACCAGCATCATTAGGGTCCTGAATCCCATGTGTATCCACCTTCTAATCGAAACTCTTGAAAATATGTCTGACATTAATACCTAGATAATTTGGAGGGCTCTTCCAGTAGAGCAATGTGCTCTGACACACTGCAAAAATTGTGCAGGAATGGTTTAAAAGAACATAAAGAGTTCAGTGTTGGTTTGCCCTCTAGAATCCACAAATGTTAATCTGATTGTGGAATATGCTGGTAGAACAAATCTGATCCATGGAGGTTACACCTCTTACATTACAGGACTTAAATATCTGCTGCTAACATCTTGGTGCCAAATGCCACAGCACCTTCAGAGGTTTTATATTTACATTTACATTGCATTTACAGCATTTGGCTGATTCCCTTATCTAGAGTGACTTACATAAGTGCTTTGAAGTCTCCATCAATGAATAGAGTAGAAGTCCCACCAGTCGGTTTTTTAACCAAATCCCTAAAATCCTTCACATATTGTTGTGTCAAGACTGCCAGTCTTCAAGATTGTCAGTGATTCAGCTTCATAGACATCTCATGAAAGTTTCTTCTATCACCTAGTTGCCGGAACAAAAAACAGCCTACAGCAGATGCATGGAAAGAGAGTTGTTCCAATCAAGCAGTGCTGGAAGATTGGAGGGAACGGGGTACACTGCAGGGTGTGATAAGAGCTTTGATATAAGCGGATCATGGGCTGTTTTTTTTTTTTTTGGCTTTGTAGACAGGCATCCGTGATTTGAATTTTCAATTCAATTCAGTTTTATTTGTATAGCATTTTTAACAATTGTCATTGTCACAAAGCTTTACACAATCAAAATAATTATTTAAGTTTGTATGAAATGTGAATGTGTATGAATCAAAATGATCTAATTTCTTTCGCTAGACCTACACGACTGAACAGTGCAATTAATTCTCTCGCAATATTTGATGTCGCTTTCCTCAGCAGAACTGCTTCTGGGTAGCGCGTCGCATAGCACTCAGGGCACCGCTGCAGACATTCTTGACTTCTGCTTCTAATCCTGGCCAGTGAAAACGGTCACGAATTTTTGCTGCAGTATTTCTTGTCCTGAGGTGTCCTCCCAGGGGATGCGATTGAGCCAGGTGCATGACTGCTTCTGTTTTTCCTCGTGGTACTACAAGGAGGTCGCGTGGCTCACCTCACCTTTCCGAGCAGTAATACAGCTGACCGTTTTTGATCAGAAAACAAGTCGTTGTTTTGTTTCGATTGTCCGCCTTGGCTTTCCCTTTTACCTCCATTATCTGGGTCCAACATTTTTTAGCCGGGCATCTTCTCGCTGTAGCTGTGCGAAGTTACCCCCTCTCTGCACCTGCTGCGACAAAGAGAAAGTGAGATCAACGGGGTTATTTATCTCACCTTCTGCCTCCACTTCCGCACCGTCATCCGCTGTCTGGGCCAGCCACGCTGGTTGGGGAAAATCAAATCTCTGGCAGCGTCTTCCCTGCGGAATCTCCTTTTTTTTTCCTGTCGTTTCTGCGAACTCACACATAGGCAATCTCGACATAGAGGAACAGGTAAATTAGACATAATGCCGGCCTTTATTTTGTATTTTCCCTGTTCATCCTTGATGGTAAAACGCACCGCCAGAACCTCCCTTCGGCCCCCGTGTAGGCAGGTGATCAGGAGAGGTCCGCACAGACGAGCCTCTGTCAGGACGATTGAGGGACGGATTAGTGAAACCGCACTTCCCGTGTCGATAAGTGCTGGGAGTGGAGCTCTGCCGATTTTAACCCAGTGCTGAAGTTTTGCTTCCCGTGTGGTTGTCGGCCCAGAGTCCACTGGAGGAGGCGGTTCTGCTTAAGTCAGGTTCGGTAGGCATGGGCTCATCTTGCAGTGTATCTGCCCAGCATAGCGCCGGTGGAGGTTCGCGGCAATGAGGCGACATGAGCGGAGTGGGCTTCTCACTGGGAAGCTCATTTTCTCCGGTGTTATCAAAAGTGTCGCCAGGGCACATTCTAGCGCCTCCGTCATATCTCGTAAGGAGGTTAAACCCCGCATTCCTACAGCTTTTCTCTCCTCTCTGGGCAGTGAGCACAGCAGTTTGTCCATCACAACCCGCTCCATGATTTCTCTCGCTGACAGGATATCCGGCTGTAGCCATCTCGCCACAATTTTTATTAGCCGGTCAGCTTGGGCGCGAGCAGGGGCCTGAGGGTCGTATGTCCAGCACTGGAACTCTAGATAGCCAGCAGCGAACCAAGTCTCTACAAGCCCATCCCTCGATCTTTGCTGTCTTTTAAAAAGATTGTTGGAAAGCTTCAAGGTCATTGTGGGGTGTGAGCTTTGTTAAGAGTCGCTGGGCATCTCTATGGGGGTCGGGAGCGGGGGGGTCTCCAGCGTCCGCTGCTGCTGCATACGCACAAGCTCTTGTGTTGCTGTTTGGAGTCCCAGGAACTCTTTGGGGGAGCGGGGGGGCGGGGGGGGGTGTCTCTGGATCTGTGCTTCCAGGCCGCATTCTCCACCAGTGTTGCAGGACCAGATCAACACAGGAAAACACAGATGACAGCAGGCGAGGTTACATTCGATTCAACTAAATTTTATTTGTATAGTGCTTTTAACAATTTTCATCATCGCAAAGCAGCTTTACACAATCAAAATCATTGTTGAAGTTTGTATGAAATGTGAATGTGTATGAATCAAAAAATGGTCAGATAGTCCCTGATGAGCAAGCCAAGGGTGACAGTGGCAAGGAAAAACTCCTTGAGATGGCAGTAGGAAGAAACCTTGAGAGGAACCAGACTCAACAGGGAACCCATCTTCATTTGGCTGAAACAGAAAGCAGGAATTGATCTGTGTGTTTGGTGGCAGGCAGTTCAGTATAATAGTTGTTAATAGATGTTAATTGACGTTAATATGGAGTCCAGGTAGTTATTGGAGGCTCAGGTAGACTTGTAGGAAATTCCAGTCCTGAACTATCGAGCAACTATAATCAAGTCCGCATAGAAATGGGAAAGGGGTTACATGGAATGCAGTTGCTCCTTTTGTGTTTATTTCTTTTACTCTTAGTTTCAATAGCCACACTGGTCAGACATGCACTCACACACACACGCAGTGGCTGGGGGTGCTCGGGGGTGAGGACAGCGGTGAGGTACAGGGTGCAGAAGACGCAGCCTCCACGGGTGGGTGAAGTGTGATCTTTTGGACGGGGCGTGCGGCATCTCAGGTGAGGCGGGGAGGCTGTAGCAGTGTGGGTTCGATCCTTACGCGGTAGCCTCCGGTGGGTAGCTCTTTCTTTGGCGGGATCCGAATCTGAAGGGGGAGAGGAAAGAGGTGTTAATAATGATATTGGTTGTATCCTACTCCCTGAGTGCTCCGGCCGCGAGCCTTTTATAGTGAGCCGTCGAATGCGGGAGGGTAGATAATCATGAGCGACCAGCTGCTGTGGCTTTCGGCGCCCCACCCCTGCGTAGTTGTCCATGGTGCTGAAGGCGCGCTGTCTCCCTTTCGAGCAAGAAATGGTAGCGCCTTGTAGAGTGCTGGCTTTAAGCCCGCTGTCACATATGCCCTTAGCTGCATTGTAATATTTCAATTCTTGGAACTATAGCCAAAATTTGGGCGTTGGGAGTCTGTTTATCAAAAATGTAATATTTTATTGCATTTCTGGTCAAAAGAACATAATGAACGAAATGACCCAAAACAAGATTTGTTAATTTTGATGAACAAGATTCAAAGAACCGTATCACTAAAATCATCGAAACTTCCTATTGCTACTGTATTGAGGATTGCGTCGGATTGTAGGTGCGTTACTGTCAATTCTGTGTCTTCTGCATAATCTGTGTATACATGGTAAACTATCATGTTAATTGGCTCTGATGAATACTGCATATAGCCACGCCCACCTTAAGGGAAAAATGCGATATTCATCCAAAAAAGCACTAGATGCTGTGATGTAATCTGGCAAAAAACTGCTCATAACTTCACTTCACGTTTAGATTTTTATTTAGGGTTCAGATTTAACTTCAGGTAAATTCCTTAGTACTGCAAAAGTTTCATTAAATTCTGTCCAGCCAGTTTTTTATGATGCTGATACATAAATTCTGAGACTGGTTTCTGGTTCTTCAATGTATGAAATGTAAATATATAATTGATAAAGCGATTTCTGACCAATGTACAGATAAAACCTTCCTTTTATTTACTGTATATAGATTTGAAATATCATGGAATTACATTAAAGAATTATGATATAATATTTTTTGATCATATCGTCAATCCCAACAGAAAGTTCTTTCGATTTTTTAATACCCTGAAAGTGGTGTTACTGATGAATATCAGCCTATGAATATCACTTAATGTTTTAGTGCCACTGGGACCTAAAATATTAAGAATTTTCCGTGAAAAAATCTTTGTGATACATGAAAAATTGTAGCATAACATGGTATACATGTACAGTACATTTATGAGATGAGTAATTTTATTTATATGCTTAAATGTATATATGTAGCTATGAAAAATATTTGTACGTTCAGAAATAGGGGTGTAATGGACTTGTTAAGACTTCAAATGTTAAAAGACATCAAGTGAGATTTTTTAAGGCATGTTTAAAGAACAAGCACAGTTGACCAAAGAGATGTGAAAAGATAAGAAAAAAATAAAACAACCAGGATTAAACAACATTAATGACAGCAGCTCAAATTAAACTTAACTATGTAAAAAGTAAATAAAATAGTTATTGACAGTTAATAAAAACAGTAATCACATTAGGTCATATATAAAAATAAGTTAATTAAAATAAGTTATCAATAAAAGTAACTAAACAATAAACAAATTTCAAAATCTCACATTGTATGTTAGGATTTCCATTTCCAGAAAAGCCACTTGGACTGTAAATGTTTGCATATAGCATATAATTCATACATATTATTTATATTCTTACAAGTCTGCCTTTTCTCCCCATATAACTTGTTTATTTTACATGTGATTCTTTTATATAATTTATTTTGTGTTTTCCATGTGTTTTTACATACATTTTTTTCATGCAATTCATATTTCCATGTTTTATTTTCCATCATTTATTTTGTGAATACTTTATCGAACCGTGAATACTTTATCGAAGTTGGGGATGTTGCCTAAACACTTCAGTATGGCATACACCAAAGAAATGAACCACACAACACCAGTGCACACAGGACGATGGGGCCGGTCCTTTAGGTTGGAGAAGATAATGCGACGGCGCACAGCCATGTAGCGGTCCAGGCAGATGCAGGCCAGGAAGAGCAGCGACAAGTCTTTGATACCATACCAGAAGCGCAGGACATACCAGGAACCACTGGATTGGATCAGGAACATCAGGTTGACCAGCTCCAGCGGAGCAACAAGGCAGAAGAAGGTGTCCCTTACAGCCAGGTGCCAGATGAAGATGTCTGATGTGGTTGAGTCGTTCCAGTTGCGGCGGATCAACAACAGGACCATGATGTTTGCTGGGAGCCCCACAACCATATTAATAAACTGCATGGCCAGGTAGAAAAACATGAGCTCCGGCATGTGGCTGCAACTCTCGTATATTGTCTTTTCGAGCACAGAGACATTTCCGTTAAGCATCTCTATGGGCCAATAACTGGTGCTGACCTAAAGAAAAATCTTCTTACAAGAAAACTGAAATGAAAGATATGCACATGTTTTACAAAGGCATATGACATTATGGCATCTTAGTTCTACAGTATATCTTTATTTCTTTCCTTCCATATGAACGCACAATAATCATACTCATATCTCCCATCTACTCATAACTCATGTCTACTCATAACTCATGTCTACTGGAGGACACCTATGTGCAAAATAGACTTGTATTTTGTTCTAAAGTGTGCATGTTTGGTACCATTAGCAGAATGTATCCTTTACCTAGAAAGGTACAGGGAATGTACCTTTAACTCTAAAAAAAAATCATAATATTTTTTTAATTCTTTTAATTTATTTCTGATTAAATTATATTTACTTCAATAAGCACCTTTGTCTTTTTTCGACAGCAGCAATAAATCTAATAATCATACTCTGGATGGCCTGTGGAGGAGCAGGAACATGCGGGATGCTAGGGGAGATGACAGGAGCCTGTGTACTTGGAGAGGGGAATGACTGCCAGACACAAGGAAACATGATATAGATATATTTTATTTTTCCTTCATTTTTAGATTAGGGATGATAACGATTCAACATTAATCAAATAACTAAATTGGCCATTTAAAAGCATGTAATTAAAAATTCATTATCCAATGATGTTTTGCTTTGCATAATATTTTGCCATTGCTCACATACAGTATCTAGGCTGGACACTGCTGAAGTGGGATGTTTACAGTTTTTCTGTCACTTTTATAAAACATCTAAGATATCCTGTAAAATGTTCAAATACAAACAAATGAAGAAATCACAGACTGTAAGGGTTCACCCCTAGGGGGCACTGTGTGCCCGATATGATATTTTGTGTAATTTAGTTTGTAGACTCAGTTTCCCAGAATGCATCACGGTCAGGTGATGAGAGTACTCGTCTGAACCGAGGTAGCTCATTAAATCTGTTATAAATTGCTGTTTGTTCTGGGAAACTGGGTCGAGCATTAGATATGTCAAGTGGTTTTGTATTTGGATTATGTAACCTGTAAAGAAAGGCTCTAGTTTAGTTATGTTTTTGTTGATTTGCCTCGCGTATAGTTCCTAGTACGTGTAGTTATCTGTAATAGTGTGTTTAGCCACATGAGTGCTTAGCTGCTAGTAGGATTAGCCGCTAGTTTTTAGCTGCTAGTAGGGTTAGCCCCCAGTAGGTTTAGCCTCAAGTGGGATTGGCTGCTAGTGGCTTTTGTCTCTAGTAGGTTTAGCCGCTAGTATTCTCCATCTCAGTTCAATTACTAACACGGTTAGACACTAACCCTCATAGATACTAACCCGGTTAGGTCAGCACCCATTTCTACTATAACCAGTTTAGATACTAATCTAAACAGTTTAGATACTAATCTAAACAGAGTTTGTGTTTGGTTTGTTTAGTTTGTTTGTTTGTTTGTTTGTTTGTTTAGAGATGAGACAAGACCCCTTGGCGAGGTGCTCCATCCGGGGCTTGGAGGACAACCCAGCGCTGCATCTGCTGCTCGGCACCTGAGAGCGATACAGCGCTGCCTCTACCGCCCGGCCTACACCAACTATCCAGCACTGCCTCCACCAACCGGCTTCGATGTTGTGCGTCTACTACCGCTCAACCCAGAGAACGAGTCATTGCCGCCTCCACCGGCAAGCGTTGAGGGCAGGCCGGCTGCTGCCTCCGTCGCCCAGCTTTGGCAATCCAGACTCTGCTACTAACCCACTCAATCTGTAGTCTCTAGTCTCTCCCAGTCTCTGAGTCTCGTCTTGTTTCTAGTCCTGTTTTAGTTCCAGCTCCATCTCTCGTTATGTCTATTTTGTGCAAAGCTCTTAGCCTGTGTTTCAGCTCTTAGCCTGTGTTAAGCTATAGAGCCAGTGTAAGCTCTTAGCAGGTGTGTTACGCTTAAAAGAGCCTGTGTGTTACGCTTAAAAGAGCCTGTGTTCAGAGTTTGCATTTTGTTTAAAATAAAAGACTCTTTATGTTTAAAAGCCAACCCTCTGCGTTTATGCCTGCCCTTTTTGCCCACGGCAATCAACATCAGCCAGAACCAGCCAGAATAACACCCAGTTCCTGACACAGACTATACAGGTCAAGATATACAGGTATACACAACAAATAGTGTTTTTATACAGTTTGTTTAACTATTTGTCTTTCCTTTATCTGTCTCGCATTCCTAATTCGTTGGGATTGTGCTGCTAGAACTGGTTAAATAAAACACACATAGAAAAAGTTAGCTTTTAGCTATCATCAACAATTAACGATAAACCGATTATTGATTGTTCACTTATTCAGCAATCAGTTAAGAAAAATGTGTTTTATACGTAATTTATATATCTTGAATGTCATGAAATTGGATCATTTCAATCAGGAACTTATAATAAATAAAAATTTGTTCTTATAAATGCTTATAACAACATTATTGTTAAATTGAAATATTGTATTCACAAATAAATAATAAATACTGACATGTTAAGCACTAAATTAAACACTGCTATGCAGGGAATATAATAAGATAAAGAAAATAAGCTAACCATTCCAGAGCAGGAGATAAGCTCATTAAGGCAGCGGTTCACTTCTTGTAGTTTGGGCAGGAGGACATTCAACCAACACTGATTGGATTCTGTTAGAAAATCCTAATGATACAAAGACAGAGATACAATTTAAGCTGCAGTTTGACATCTATTTCATGGAAATGCTGCATGTGCTTATGGTGTACACTGTAAACCCAAATGCTTAAAGTAATTAAACATATTGAGTACTGTTAACTTAAATAATTACTATTAGTTGTAAATACTTAAGTAACAGTATTTGTCACCTTAAAGTTCCACCAACTTAAATTCTTTCAGACTAGTGATTTTGTGTGCCGTCATCAGGGCAATAGGGCACTGGTGGCTCAGTGGTAGGTGTTTCATCTGCCATGCGATTGGCCCGGGTTCGATTCCCAATAACTGGAAGAAGTGCCTGTCCCAAGCCCAGATAAAATGGGAGGGTTGTGTCAGGAAGGGCATCTGGTGTAAACCGGGTGCCAAGTTTGTGTGCGGACCAGATAAAAAGACCAATAACAATTTATTTAATTTGCAACAACTAAAAAAAATTATAATTGCTATTAAATAGTATGAGTTAGGCTACTCAATAATGCAAGCAAAGAATGATTAATATGAATGAGTACAGTACATCAAACTCAAAAACTGATAGCTCTGTTTACTTAAAATTGGAAACATTGTTACTTAAAAAATTTTATGTAACTGATTACCTCAAATTTTTTAAGTTTTGCCAACTTATTCGGGTCACCCCTTGTGGGTGGTTAAATATAATATAAATTATAATTTATTTATATAAAATTTTATAAATCATTTATAAATGTCATTTATATATCATCATTAAATATAAATTAAATATAAATTTAAGATCTGTCAAAGAGCGGCCCAGAATTTTCATAGGGAAGGAACAGTTGATTGATCAATCTGATTTATTAAATTAACTCTTCTAAATATGAAACCAGTTCTATTCAAACCCAAAGTGCACCATTAATCATTTGTTTCTGTCTGCTGATGGCTAGAATGGAGAATGATAAACCAGAAAATGTGAACCAGTTTGGCTTTGCTCCTTTCATACCCTTCCATTGTCGACCCCGTTGGTGATGGTTTGGCGTCTCGGCTCTTCTCGGCTCCTGCTGTGCCGCCTGTTCCCGTGAAATCCGTAGTCGTCTCACTCTGTGACCGAGGCAGACCGACATGTTCACTCTGCTACTGGCCAGATGCGATTTCATTTAAATTATTTTTTTATTTAACAGCTTCTGGATGGGGTGTTGATACACATTGTTATAATGCTTCTAACTTTCTGTGCCACAAAATGGAGCTACTCTTGCTTTAAGCCTTGTTCCTTTAACATCATTCAAGGAGCTTGTAAGTAACTTTTCCCTCCAAAATCTCTTTTTTAGTGTAGACCACAATACATGTTGTATCCCATTCTCAGCTTATTTCTTTAATTAAAATAAAATTGTATGTAATTACTAAATAGCTTTTATAGCCATTAAATGACATTTTGTTGTTAACAGGAATGAGAGGAGCACCTAACCACACCTACGTATTAGTAATGTATTCATTCAGAACTTTTTTTTAACAATTACCTGTCTTCGCCATGTTTTGTTTGCCAACATTGTATAAAAAACAGAATTTCATGTGCAATGTGACAACATCAAGACACACAACCTAATGAATAATATGATTTGAAGCAAAAGGGAGAGAGAGACAAGAATACTTTGAGCTGAGGAAGCGAATATGATTGGCCAGAACAGTAGGATTTCTGACAGACGTCTTAGTCCTGATAGGATAATGCAATAATAATAATATGGTTTAAGGTTGATTAAGGGAAATTCTATTAATCCCCGATATAGAGAAAAACAAACTCCACCACCCCGCCACATTTTGGCGTAGTCAGCAGGGCAGGATCCCTTTCAACCTATGAATAGGGATGTAGATGTTTTTGTTTTTTTTCCCCCTTTGCCTTTTTCTTGGTTGGCTAGAGCAAAACAGTAGTGCTAGTTAGTGGGCTTAGAAGTCTTTCTTTTTTTAGGTTCTCTTAAGAGTGACATTTTCCTGAACAGTGGTAAGACATCTTGGGGACTCTCCTTTTTATTTATTATGGAGGTGGAGCTGCAGGAATTAAAGGTGTTGGTAGCTAGCCCTACTTTAACTGAGCAACTTGTTTTTATACAGAGGGATAGGCAGTGCCCAAAATTTAATGGTCAGTGATATGTAGAAAGGTATCAAAAACCTGGCCAAGGGAGTGCAATCAGGAGCGCGGTTCTCCCTCTTCTTTATGACCTCCAATTGATACCATTGTTGTGGGAAATAATAGACAGTCTCATTCAGGTTCATTGTCGGAAAACTAATTGGAAAAATGTTGGCTCAGGTTTGTTGGGCAGAGTTGGCCCAGTGTTGAATGCAATGTCATCATGTCCACATTTGGTTGTGTCTGAGTGGTCTGCCTGTGTCTTGTTTAGTTGATACGGTCTATGGTGTCCACTTGTAACGTTCAGCTTTGTTATTATATCTGTTACACTAAACAGGGTCCTAGAATCTACTTCCGGTATGTTGTAGGCCGAGTGGAACAAGAAAAGACACACTACAACAATTCAAAAATAAACCAAAAGTGTATTAAGTGAAATAATAAACAAAAAGGTGCACCGAAAAAAAACACAATATATGCAAAAATATATATACAAAATATACAAATGTAGGGTGTGTGTATGTGTGTGTGTGTGTGTGTGGAAAGCAATGTCCAAAGTCCGTGTTGTTATTGTGAATGTGTGAGGGTGAGTGGCGCGAGAGATGGTTCGG
Organism: Clarias macrocephalus; assembly: GCA_011419295.1. NCBI lineage: Eukaryota > Metazoa > Chordata > Actinopteri > Siluriformes > Clariidae > Clarias > Clarias macrocephalus. The sequence continues at coordinate 14,626 of JAAGKR010000518.1, read as the reverse complement.
TCTCACCGGCATGAGATGTTAAATCCGGGAGCTCAAAAACAGAAACAGAGGGGTATTGATGGGGTCCAGTAAAGATAAATCCAGTAAGGAAAAGTAATCCACTGGTAGCGGCAATCAATCTCACTCTCTCTGAAACAGTGCTGTATATCCTCATCTCTCCTACCCGACATGTTTGTCGGTTCCGCTTTTATGCCGGGTCACGCGACGCGGCGTAACATCCGGGACTTCTTTTCTAGGAGGGTTGCATTTCTTGAGGCCCATTATGTTAGGCTCCCTTTGGGGCTGTTGATTTCTCCTGCTCTGGGTAAAGTTATTAGGGATACCGTTTACAAAACAGTTATTAATGTAGGGACTACTGAGGACATCCGATTTCCCCGGCAAGTGATTGACACATTGTCAAGTGTGCACGTGGTTAGTTTGCCCCCAAGCGTTTCTGAGGTCAGGCCAAAGCCAGGGACTGTTTGTTCAATTACTTCTCAAGTGGAGGTCTCATCTGTGCAGGAGCAAATTGAGGCTTTAGATCTGTCCGGCCTACCAAGTAATGAGGAGAGTAAGGTTAGGACTCTTCTATTAAAAAAGTGATGGCTGTACTGCCTTGCTTTCCCACAATATTCCTCTTGATGACATTCCAGTTTGACAGTGTTATAAGCGTATACCTCCCTCAGAGTATGAGGTGGTGAGGGCACATATTTACCAGTTATTTGAGACCCAGGTCATTAGGGAGAGTTGTAGCCCGTATGCTTCTCCAATAGTGTTGGTTAAAAAAAAGGATGTGCGTGGATTATCCTCAGTTAAACTCCAAGACTAGGAAGGATGCATTTCCATTGCTGTGTATTAAGTAGTCTTTAGATTTGTTGTCTGGTGCTTATTGGATGTGACTTGGATTTGGCTAACAGTTACAATCAAGTTCCTGTTGCCGAGGAGGGCCGACATAAGACTGCAACATTTGGGTTGTTCGAGTGTAATCGGATGCCATCGGGGCTCTGCAATGCTCCTAGTACATTCCAGAGGCTAATGGAACGCTGTTCGGAGATCAGAAGTGTCAATCACTTCTGTTGTATTGAGATGATATAACTGTGTTTTCTTCTTCTTGGAGAAGTATGTTTTTTAGAAGAAGTGTGTTTCTTTGCAGTCTCAGGTGAAGTATCTGGGCCATGTAATCTCCACTGAGGGTGTGGCAACTGATCAGAGCAAAGTTCAAGTGGTGTCGCAATAGGGTTGTCTGTCTAATGCTACTGAGTTGTGTTCCTTTCTAGGATTTGCCAGCTTCTATCGGCACTTTGTAGAGGGATTTGCTAAAATTGCAGCACCTCTGCACAGGCTGGTAGCAGAGTTCTCTGGCACTAAGGTAATGTCAAAGAAGTGTGTTGGGTTAAAATTTGTGGAAGCTTGGAGTGAGCAGAGTCAGATGAGTTTTGGGGGGTTAAAGGTAAGGCTCACTACAGCGCCAGTACTAGCATATGCAAATTTTCCTATCCCATTCATTCTGGAGGTAGATGCTAGTCACGGAGGACTGGGAGCAGTCTTTCCCAGAAGCAGGAAAATAAGGTAAGACCTATTGCTTATGCCAGCCGTGGTCTGAGACCCACTGAGCAAATATGTCTAGTTACAGTTCCATGAAATTGGATTTCTTGGCGCTAAAGTGGGCTATGACTGAAAAGTTTAGAGAATACCTGTTGTATGCTGATGCCCTTGCTCGACAGAACCCTCCTGAGAGTGGGGTGATGAGTGGATTAATTCCAGGGATTGCTGTGTCTAAGCCATTGCAGCAGATTCTGGAAGCTGCATCTATGGAGGCAAAACAGACAATGATTACCACCTTTGCTGGTCACTCGCTAGATGATGTTGGTTTATTATAGGAGGCAGATCTTGTTATATCTGAGGTTTTGCCCTTTTGGAGGCGGAAGGCTTGTCCTGGGCCAGAGGAGTGTCAGCAGATGTCCACTATGGCTTTGACTTTGCTGCGCAATGAGAACAGAGAAGGATGGTCTCCCTGTGGAGAAGGATGGTCTACGATATACGATATATCATAGAGTCTATTATCCCAGTGGTGGAGAGAAAGAGTGTGTCAGGAGTGTGAGCAATGCCAGTCTAGTAAAGACACACGGCCCCCTGTCTAAAGTTTTATGGGTCATTTGCTGGGCTCCAGGCCAAAATAAATTCTGGCTATTGACTTCATGCTGTTGGAACCTTCTAATTCAGGATTTGAGAATGTGCTGGTGGTGTCTCGTGTTTTCAGTAAGTATACCCTTGTTGTGCCTATACAGGTTCAACCGGCTCCCTCAAGTCTTGGTCACAGAGTGGTTTTATAAGTTTTGCGTACCAAATTGTCTCCATTCCAATGGGGAGAACTCTGAATCTTTGTTAATTCATCAGCTTTGTGATCTGTATGCTGTGCAGAAGTCTCGCACGACACCATACCACCTGACCGGGACTGGCCAATGTGACCGTTTTAATTGAACTATGCACAATCTTCTGCGGGTGTTTGGGAGCATCAGAGAAGGTTACAGGTGGGATTTGAAGGGGCTCGAGATAGATAGTGGCCGAGAGACGGCAGTTAAAACATTACAAGCAGTTAGTTAGTGTTAATGTTGGGTCTGACATGCCGAATGTGTCTCTGCCCAATTGCCTTCAATCAGTGAATGTGCTTCCTGATCCAGGGCCTATTGAACCCAGTAATTTGGTAGATGACCCTCAGGTAGAACTACATCTCATTCTGTGCCAGTGCAGGAGCCTGGAGTGGATGAGAATTCATTGCGACGTACAGGGCGAGTGACAGCTGGACGACATTCGAATCCACACCATCTTCCCCGTGGAGTAGGCGGTTTACCTTCTAGCCACTCCTTGTCTAGTTCTGTAGCTGCTATTTTTAGACCTTGGAATTAAGTTTGGCAGTTGAAGTTCATCATGGGGTCGATGATGAAAAAGAGGGGTAGATTGTGGTGAGAGAGAGCTGTGCACTTCCATCCAGGTTTCCGGTTATACTGATCATCAGTTGTAGTTCGGGGGAGTATAAAAGGGTGTTGTGAGAACACCCAGGTGTGGTGCTAATTCACACCCCTCAGGTTGCGCTTCTGTAAATTTGTTGCCGTGTGCGAGATGTATGTTTGGTGTACTGTTCTTTTGATTACTTGGACACATGAATGTTATCATCTAACTAATCAAGATGTCCTTTAGGAAGCCCAGCTATTTTAGGATCTTTATTGTAACCGAGGTGAACTGATAAGCAGCTCATTGGGGTCTGTTATACTTAACCTTTCTAAAGAGCTGCACGCGTTGTGCTTGTGTAATACAGGAGACGAATGCTGCCATTTAGTTGGTATGTCAGGATTTTGTGTCTCCGTTTAGCAGTGTTAAGATCACTAGGTGTATGATTTGACCTGTTTGTTTTCCCTATTGATCCGTTGAAGGACTGGCTGCCAGATAGCTGTGGTCTGCATCATGTGGTAGGTGAAATTCATTTTCTTGCCGTAGCTTTTTACTTTAATGTTATTTTATATCCTAGGTAAATTGATCGGCTGGCGAGGGTGCTTTTCCCAAGTGTCCTTGGCTTTGCATTGTTCTTAGTTTGGCTTGCAGCTTTAGCACTGCTGTTTTGTTCCAGCTTAGTGTTTTACTGTTTACTCCCTGTGCCTTGTTTTAGTTTCGTTTTGTTCCTGCATCGTTTATTTCTGTGTTTCCATATTAGTTTCTTTTCTTGTCTTGCCTTTTACTGCAGTTACTGTTGCTTTGCTTGTACTGCTGCTTTTCAGCTGTTTTTTTTTGTTGTTGTTGTTTTGTTTGTTTTGTTTTAGTTTGTGCTGCTTTGCTTTGTTTTAACAATTGACATTGTAGCAAAGATTTGCACAATCAAAATAATTATTTAAGTTTGTTTGAAATGTGCATGTGTATGAATCAAAATGGTCAGATAGTCCCTGATGAGCAAGCCGAGGGCGACAATGGAAATACTCCCTGAGATGGCAATAGGAAGAAACCTTTAGAGGAACCGGACTCATTTGGGTGAAACAGAAAGCAGGAATTGATCTGCATTCATACTGTGTGTTAGGTGGCAGTCCGTTCAGTATAGCAGTTGGTTTTAACTGATGTTAATAATAATTTTAACCAGTAGAGATAGAGTAGTGGGATCGAATGGGAGAAATTAAGAAGTTGTGGAGCTGCATTCTGGATCAGCTGTAGAGGGAAAATGCCAGGAGGGGTTTGCAGTAGTTTATTCTCGAAATAAACAAAGGACTGACCTAACACCGGAGTCTATGTTGAGAGAATTGGGCGAATCCTTCCGATTTTTACGAAAATGAAATCGACTTGAGAGAGTAGGTTAACAATGTGAGAACAAAAGATTCAGTTGATCGTCCAGGGTTACCCCAGATACCCAAGGATATCATCAGAATATCCTGATCTGGCATGAATCACGTGGGTAAACAGTAATTAGGTCTGAGGACAGATGATAACCTCAGACTCAGATCTAGCAGCATGGAGCTTCTCAGTCATGTGAAGCTCTCATTACATGTAACTTACAACATTCACACTCACCCTGTCTACCCTGCCCTCTTTCGAAGATGAAGATCCATTTCAAAGGTCGCCATTTAGATCCAGTCTGAATCTCAGAAGGAGCTTGACTTCTAAGACATATTCCAAAAGTGTCAGGAGAGCTATTTTAAAGATGATACCCTGTAAACATAGATAAATAAAGTACTTTCTTTTAAACAGAGCTAATCTCGAAACTTTTTGAAGTAACCACCTTGTAAATGCCTTTTCGAATGTCTTTTCGAAATGTTTTCCCAAAAGGCCAGTCCCTGTAAAATCTACTGCTTCAAATCCAGATTGGTTAAGACTAGTGAAGTTGTTCTGTAAAAGATGAAGACATTAGTATAGAGTGTGGTATAGAGTTTTGGAGAAAAAGGAGAAGCAATCCTGACCACAAGAGAGAAGTAATACAGCATACAATAGTTGGTGATGTCTGTTGGATCCAGACTGTGTTTCTTGCGGTTGCAAGTAACTATTGCCTTCTTATATGCACCAGGTACATGACCAGATAAAATGGATAGTAGTAGTGATAGTTGTAATAGTTGTGATGAAAGAGAAGAGGTCTTGTGAGATGTTTTGGAGCATTGTGGAAGGGATTAGATCCAGTGGACATATGGTCGGTTTGGAAGACATGCTAAATCTCTACTGTTATCAGGTTGGGGAAAAATGTGCCAGTGAAGGAGATGGGGAATCCTAAAATTTAACTATAGGAGTTGGTTTGGGAGTGAAGGTCTGGCAGATTTTTTTAAATCTCCCCATCATAAAAGGTGTTAAAGTTGTCAGCAGTCAATAGGATGGAGGATAGAATGAGGAGGAGCTAGTGAGTTGGTGAGCTTTTCCCTATAGAAGGCAGTTTTAGGAGAAGTCAATTCAAATTAGCATTTAGACAAGAGAACATGGTACAGTAATAGGAGGTAGTAGACATTTTTGTGAATTGTGAACTAGGAGAAATAAAATCAGGCAATTACTCATAAAACTTCTACTCATATATTTTTTTTCTTTTATGACGCAGGTTTAACTTCAGGCAACCTCAGAACTAAAAGGTTTTATTAAATTATGAGGAGCCAGTTTTGTGTGATGCTGTGACAAAATCTGGCTGGACAGACATACAGAAAGACAGACAGACAGAAAATTTTCTGAGACTTGAAACCAAAAAGTATAATTGAAAGAGTGAGTTCTGACCAATGTACAGACAAAACCTTTCTTTTATTTATATAGATATCAGACATCATGGAATTACATTAGATAATTATGATATAATGTTTTTGATCATATCGTCAATCCCAACAGAAAGTTCTTTCGATTTTTTTTTGTCCTAAAAATGGTTTTACTGATGGATATCGACCTATGGATATCACTAAATGTTTTTAGTGCCACTGAGATCTAAAACATTAATGATATTCTGTGAAAGAATCTTTGTGATACGTGAAAAATTGTAGCATAACATGGTATACATGTGCAGTACTTTTATAAGATGAGTAATTGTATTTATATGTTTAATCAAGTATTATTTTATTATCTATAAAAAAAATTATCTATTATTATTTTAGTAGCTATGAAAAATATTCCTACATTCAGAAATAGGGGTGTAATTAACTTTAGATTTCAAAGCTTACTATCAAAGAAAATATGTATAAAATTTCATCGCATAGTTTTGCAATCAGTCAAGTCAGATTTTTTTGTTTCAAGAACAACCACAGTTGACCAAAGTGATGTGAAAAGATAAGAAAAAAATAAAGCAACCAGGATTAAACAACATTAACGAAAGCAGCTCAAATTAAACTTAACTATGTAAAACATAAATAAAATAGTTATTCACAGTTAATAAAAACAGTAATCAAAATGAAATCATATATAATAGTCATATGATTATTATGACATAATATAGCATAGTATATATGTGATAAAAAATAAGTTAATTAAAATAAGTAATCAATAAAAGTAACTAAACAATAAATAAATAAATGAACCTCACATTTCTATTCCCAGAAATGACTGTAAATGTTTGCATATTGCATATAGTTTATACATATTATTTCTATTCTTACAAGTGTGCTTTTTCTCCCCATAAAAATTGTTTATTTTACATGTGATTCTTTTATATAATTTAATTTGTGTTTTCCATGTGTTTTTTATGTACTTTTGTCCATGGAATTTATTTCCCATAATTAATTTTGTTTTGATATTAAAGTTTTACTCTTTTACTTTTGATTTGTTTCAATGTCACATGTTTACCTGAGCTCAAAGGTTCAGTTTCAAGTCACATTGAAACACACCTCATGTGATTTATTTCCCTTTAAGGGCCATTTAAATATTAGTACTGTGGACGGTTGTTGGCTCGGCGATGGATCCAGTCTCAGTGTCTTTAGTGTTGCAGCACACATTACAGCACCCTGGACATTGTGGTTTCTTATTCGACAGATACAATACAGGCTGAATGCTGCTGCTGATGTCCATGAAGCCAAAAGCAAAGTAATTGATATAACATGTAAACACATCTGAAGTGAAATACTCCTTAAATGGGAAGAGTGCTACAGGAGGTAAATAGTTAAAGACTATTATAGCTAAAATAATGAGCACCATCTTAAAAGCTCTTTTCTTGACCGGATGCATGTCGTCCTTGCCTGGACTGGATTGGCGCAGGGCGCACAGGATGGAGATGTTGCAGAAAACCATGAACACAAATGTGGCCAGGATCATAACCGTGAATACTTTATCGAAGTTGGGGATGTTGCCTAAACACTTCAGTATGGCATACACCAAAGAAATTAACCACGCAACACCGGCGCACACAGGACGATGGGGCCGGTCCTTTAGGTTGGAGAAGATAATGGGATGGCGCACAGCCATGTAGCGGTCCAGGCAGATGCAGGCCAGGAAGAGCAGCGTCAAGTCTTTGATACCATACCAGAAGCGCAGGACATACCAGGGACCGCTGGTGGTCAGGAACAGCAGGTTGACCAGCTCCAGCGGAGCAACAAGGCAGAAGAAGGTGTCCCGTACAGCCAGGTGCCAGATGAAGATGTCTGATGTGGTTGAGTCGCTTCGGTTGCGGTGGATCAACCACAGGACCATAATGTTTGCTGGGAGCCCCACGACCATGTTAATAAACTGCATGGTCAGATAGAAGATTATGAGCTCAGGCATGTGGCTGCAGATCTCATATATTGTCTTTTCGGCCACAGAGACATTTCCGTTAAGGAACAAGGAGTTATTCTTGTCATTAAGCATCTCCGTCGCTCAATAACTTGTGCTAATCTACACAAGAATCTTCTTACAAGAAAACTGAAATGAAAGATATGCAAATGTGTTACAAAGGCATATAAAATTTTATGGCATTTTAGTTCTACAGTATATCCTTCCTTCTTTCCTTCTATATGATCGACCAATAATCATACTCATAACTCATGTCTACTGGAGGACACCTATGACCAAAATGGACTTTTGGATTCTAAAATGTACTTGGGTACTCATGTATTGTGTTCTGTTCTAAAGTGTGCATGTTTGGTACCATTAGCAGAATGTATCCTTTACCTAGAGAGGTACAGGGAATGTAAAAAATAATAATAATTGTTCTTTTAATTTATTTCTGACTAAATTATATTTACTTCAATAAACACCTTTGTCTTTTTTCAACAACAGCAACAAATCTAATAAGCATACTCAGATATAGTATGTAACATATACAGTAATATTATTGCGTCCGCATCATATGGTTCATAAATCACTGTGCAGGTTGTGAGAGAATGTTTTGTCTACATATCATTAAAGAATCAAGTGTTTTCAGATATTTAAAACTTTCACCTAGAAAGGTGCTTGTGCAGTGTTGAACCTTTAAAGTATTATAGAAGAAACTAATTAAAATTCAGTAAATCATTTCTAAAAGTACACTATAGCCAGGGTTCAAGGTAAAATATTAAATATTAATTGGCTCTGATGTATGATGCGTATAGCCATGCTCACCTCGAGGCAAAAAATGCTATATTCATCTAAAAAAGCACTAGATGCTAAGACGAAATTTGGCAAAAAAAAAAAAAAAAAACTGCTCATAACTTTACTTGTACGATTTGATTTTTATTTAGGGCGCAGGTTTAACTTCAGATAAATACCAAAGTATTGCAAACATTTCATTAAATCCTTTTTTTCCCCCCAATTTTCTCTCAAATTTAGTCGTGTCAATTCCTCCCAGTCACTAGGGGGCTCCCACATTAAGGCTACTACTACCACTCAGTCGGGAGGGCCGAAGACTGAAACAGAAAGTTCTTTAGATTTCTTTAGATTTCCTAAAAATGGTTTTACTGATGGATATCAACCTATGGTTATCACTAAATGTTTTAGTGCCACTGAGACCTAAAACATTAATGATATTCTGTGAAAGAATTTTCGTGATACATGAAAAATTGTAGCATAACATGGTACATTTATAAGATGAGTAATTATACTTATATGTTTAATATAACATATTAAACATATAAGCATAACAGGGTTCAAGGTAAAATATTGAAGATCCAAAAAGGTATGGTACACTTGAGGGTATAACTGAAGGAAAAACAATCTTTTCGTTTTTTTTCTCTCTACTAACCAAGCAATACTTAACCTTATTAAAAGCCTCTGTCCATTCGAAAGTAGCAACACATTGAATAAGTATATTGCTGTTTATTAGTCTCTAGTGCATTTGTGTCATGCACTTCATACAATCTTAAAAATAAAATGATCACACTGTGCTTTTCTTTGCTGCTGGTGTGGTACTATCAAGCGTACATTATTGTGTGTCCTTAGTATATATCCCAAAATAGTTTTAAATATAATGTAGGATATTTTATATATTTTTAATTATAACATAATTATAAATATTACTTTTATTTTTAATGTTTTATTTATCAACAGCAACAATCGTCAATCAATAATCATGCTTGAATAATAATAAGTTGAATAACTTTTACTTCTTTAATGTACTATCTTTAATTATCAATATCAAGACCGCTGTGTAAGTCTGTATGCATAGATAGATAGATAGATAGATAGATAGATAGATAGATAGATAGATAGATAGATAGATAGATAGATACTCTAGAAGTAAAGTATCCATGTATAAGCAAGCATGCATCCAAATGATGAAAATGAACATTTCAAAATAGCAAAAAGGACTATAATGAGCAGTAAATATACAAACAATTAAATATATTAATGCAATCAGTCTTTTTCATTTAAGTTTTAATAGCTTGTAAGTTTTTCCAAGCATCAGGGAGAACCTGCTGCAGTTCTCATTGGCACTTTGGCCGTTGCTCTTGCTTCAGTTTCTTGTTCTACGCTCTAATTTATATTTTTATTTTACTGAATAAATATGTTACTTATAACCTTCTTTTCATATTTCTTTAAACATTTCTCTGTAGCATCTAAGTTTTATGGAAAACAGACATACAATTCTGCTGACACAAATAAATATGAAAAAAATGGGTTTAAAATATTAAGGTATTTAGTGATTTTTCACACCATGGTACAGTATATCACAATAGATATGAGAGCTATATATAACATATCTATTTACAAATGTATAGTTTGGAAGATCTTTGCAGCTAAAGCTATTTAAGAATTTTTGTAAAATAAATTTTCTGCAATAAACAACAATATTAATTCTTAATAAGGTTTATCAAATTGCCTTAAATGTTGTTGGTTAACATAATGATGTTAGTTCAAAATATACAGGATTTGCTGTTGAGTGAAATAGAGAGTCACAACTTTTGGGGGAAAAGAATGAGAGAAAACATTAAGCAAAAACAGAAGACACATCTATCTTTGGGCTTCATAAAATTATTTTCTAGAACATCTAGCCAAAATTCTTGTTAAAAAAAAAAAAAAAAAGTTTCTAATTAACAACATCTTAATAACTACTTTATATAATGAAAAAATCTGGGTTAACTCACACAAGTTGCTCCTCAGTGTAGCTGTTTTCACTTGTGAATAATAATTCCTCTTATACCATATCATGTTTTTATATCATTACTGTCATGCAACAAACCGCATGAAACATCCTCAGATAAGCGTGTATTCCGTCATTCTGCCATTTGTGATTCTGTCATTTCATATTTGCACCACATTTGACTATATGCATGACATTAAAGTCAAATGGGATGCAAATATGAAATGACAGAATCTGTAACCTTACCAGTGTTAGTGGAATAATCCTACACACATGCAATTGGATCCAACATTGCAGACAGTCTAGAAAGTACAAGCTTAACTGAGGATGTTTTACACGACCAATACGCAGGTTCAGAGCACAGCCCAGTGCCCGTGATTTCAACACCACAGGGATATTTTGCATCCAATCATAGAGAGCATGCTCTGGCAAATTCTCATCATTCACACCGATTGACATGATGCAATTTGCCACTGATATGGCAGTCCAGTGGTAAGCTCCTGAAATTCAGTGTAACAAAGCATAAATCGTTACATGGATGTAAAGAAGCCTTGGCGGCTGCCTGACTCCTCATTTCAAAGCCCCGGTTGATGATGATGCTAAGCAGATGCTGCTGCTTCTACTGGTCATTTCACACACATTGGATATGTCCTTGAATTATTTCTGCCCAACATAAATCCTGATATCTCCTACAAAATCATTAGATAAATTTTACTACTGTACGAACTCATTCTTTTCATTTATGTTTTCAATTAAATGTAAAATCTGTCACGAATTAAAAATTTTATTCCTGTTTTTTGGTTAATCCAGCTTGGTTGTCTCATAAAGTATATCTCTGTTTGCTTCCTTCCCAAAAGGTTTCCCAGTAGAACCTTACAATTATTACCATAATTTTAGAGATGTTCTCGTAAGAATTTTATAGTTTGTAAAAAATAATGAAAAAGAAAGCTTTATGTTCATCAACCTAAAATGCTCTCTGGAGAAATCTTAACCCGCTAAAACACAAGCATTGATTTTAGTTAGATATATTTTATTTTTAAATAGCAAGCCTTAGATCAAGAAAATATTGGGGGGTGGGGGGGGGTTACTTTTATTAAAATGTTGCAAAATTGTAAGAGATTACAAATACTGCCACTTTAATTTAAACATAGATCCATATAGATCCATATATTAAAGGCACTGTTGATTCAATAACCATCAATTTGAAGGAACTGTCAGTTCTGATGCTGATGAAAAAAATGTAAGAAAATATAAGGATGAGAGCGACTTTGACAAGAGCCAAATTGTGGCAGCAAACAGGGTAAACATGTATAGAAATAGAAACTGAATCAGCCTGTCTGATATTCTAACCAGTCAGAATTGTTCTATAATACGTATGAACAAATTTTTTGTACCTTAGCTGAAATGTTATAGTTTGGGTGTCTTTGGATTTATCCTGGGATCCATCATATTTACATTAATATGCTCATTTTATTACATACTTTTTCCACAGTAACAGCTCATTTATTTGTATGGTTAGCGTTTCACATAATCCAAATACATCTAATAGTAAAGGGCTTAATAACTGAATAGAGGTATTAATTTAACTCTTATCGAGGAAGTCTCTGGTGTTAGTGATTTGAATAGGAACGTCTTCGGGGCATTGCATTCTGTAGTTTCTAAGTTACGTGAACAACAACTTAATAACAGGAACGTACTTATTGCATTTATATGACCAATTTTAGTGACTAAGCAATTACGTGCAAGACTGTTCTGTATGGGTCAGCATGTACTTTGATTACCAGGCAAGAAAACACTGGATTTAGAAATCCAGGATCTTAGTGTGTGTGTTAATTAAATAGTAATACCCTTTGGTTGATCTCTACAGTATCAGGTGATGAACTGCATAATGTACGAGTTGGCTTTGGGTAGCTGTTAGCATAGCTGGTATTTTATTTATTTGAATAATGTAATAATATTTAATAAAGTTAAATATAAGCTGTATGAATTAAAATGACAAAATTCCAACAAATTACTTTTTATCATCGCACAAAACCCAGAATTCTCAGATTAAATGATGAACTGCTGCTCCTAAATATTGCCATTGTCATTATCTCTTCTTTCATGGATGTAAATGTGACAAAAGTGTCGCATTAATATGGCTGGAGAGGCATTTCAACCTCCTGATGCAGTAACCGTAACCGCAGGTCCTCTGAGTCTTGTTAGCAACCTCATGCTGATTAATGAGTTACTCAAACAGCGGCTGATACAAAATTCACAACGTATATAACTTAAATACCATAATTATTCATGCAATTACAATTCATGCAATGTTTTAGGATGCTGCTCTGGTTTAATTCCCAGACACTGGGTGCATTGACAGTCCCAAGCCTGCACCTAATGGAAGGGTTTTGTCAGGAAGCACCATAAAACTTGTGCCAACTCGTGGCTACCCCTTGATGGGAGCAGATGAAAGTGTACAATGATGTAAGCAGATAAGCATTTAAATATTATGAAATGTCATTCTGACATTAAAATGCAACTCTGCAGAAAAATTCAATATATTTTTTTATTTGCACAAGTCAGTTTCTTTATACTTGTAAATGATCAAACAATACTGAAATGAACAATTTGATCTTTATCCCGTGATGCTTTGAACAGAGACAACCTTTAACTTGGTTGAGGACAAATGTATTTATTCATTTGTGTTTATGTCTGTAAATTAATCAGTGAAAAACTGTTATTTATGAATCCTACATTAAGTGCTGAATAATACAAAGGAAGACAGTAAAGAGTGAATGGGTTTATAATCCATTGTTTCTCTTTTGTATTTTAATACAGATACTTTAGAACAGAAACAATATGGAATGAATTTAGTAATTTTCAACCCCAAACAAAGAAGGAAAGAGTTTTTTTTGGAGGGGGGGGCGGGTCAAAATGTGTTGCTTAATTTTCTAGAACTACTACTAAGTTTTCAACTTTTTTTTTTTTTTTTTTGCTTTACAGATGACAAGATGTGGACTTTTTGTTTGTTCATTTGTTTTTTAGTGAAATAGAAAAAGATACGTAAGTGAAATACGGTAATAATATTTCATAGCTGCTATAACCTAAGCAATATCGGAAACTCTGACTTTTAACTGTTATATATGTTGCTAGAAATAGGACAAGACTTTACCCACAACATGTTTTCTATTTGTCTTTTTTTATTAATAACTTCAAGAGTGAGGAAATAAGTGGTTGGTAAGAAATCAACTGGTTGATTGAACTTGGCTCAGTGGTTAAGACATTGGACTGTGGTTTGGAAGGTCCCAGGTTCAAACCCCATGACCACTATGTTCCCAATGTGGGGCCCCTGAGCGAGGCCCTTAACCCTCAACTGCTCAAATGTATATTGAGATAATAATGTAAGTCGCTCTGGATAAGGGCTTCTGCCAAATGCCATAATGTAAACTAGCTTCTGGATGCTCCAGATCATTAGCAGTAACTATAAACAGATAAAAAGTGGGACACTTTTGCAGTATTTCTAAAGTTGGTCTTTTCTTAATGAATCAATAATTTTAATCATTAGTAAACTGTTGTAGTGTAGGAAGATTGAAACTCTTAAAGGCATCCTGTTATAGGTAAATGACCTCTTCTTAATCACACCATCCTGTCGGTGGTTATTCATCTACTGTATACCACCACACCGCCGTGTGCTTTATTTCTCACTTAGCCCCAAGCAACACTTGAGACACGTTTCCACTTGGCCCATTTGTTGTTCTCAAAATTTTGTACATTATTCTCTAGATTTTTATTCACAGGAAGCCTGGAGCCTATCCCAGGAGACTTAGGGCACGAGGCAGGGTGCCAATGCATACACAAAATTCACAGGCATATTCACACATTACGGGCAATTTGGGGATGCCTAATCCTTGGGAGGAAACCGGAGTACCTGGAGGAAACTGGCAGGAATCAAAGGTGATAATGCCCCACTGTATAATCAGTTCACATTTATTTGTATTTCATTTATTTTATAAATGGTATAAATTAACTGATTTATTTCCAAAGTCTTTTATCTTTCTAGTGGAATGTATTTAGGAAATTTAATGCAGAACTTCAAACATAATTTCAAATGACATTTTCACACTGGGACGCACTAAATTTGCATTGTTTTCCAAACAAACTATGTGGCTTATCTCTATCCACACATTAGGTGCCACATCC
>JAAGKR010000517.1:112481-189669 GCA_011419295.1 Clarias macrocephalus | reverse complement strand
CTCTGGGGGTTGGGGAAGTATTTTCACACAGTGAGCTTAACCGAGAAGAGCTTACAGAGCACTTTCTCAGTTCTGATCAGTAAGAAAAGTTTTTTTTAATTTTTTTATTTATTTATGTGTTTAAGCAAGACACAGTCTTATGCACTTTAATACGTAACGATCTAACGCAGTCTAGCACAGATTTAATAATGAATCTGCGCGGCCCACTGTGCGTCTATATGTGTGTTTAAAGAAACATGGGCAGAATAAAAATGAATCCATAGATGAGGATCACACAAAAACAACCGTGAGATCTTGAAATACTATTCCACTTGACTTCATGGCTGATAGGAGTTTAGTGTGCATTTAATTACATCAAAAAATACTTATGTTTACGTAATCTAAATTCGATGCAAATAAGAAACAGCTATATATATATAGTTGTTGTCGTTGTGGTGTACCACCGCTGGCGAAACCTTATGAAATACAATCACAGTACTAAAATTATAGTAATATTACTATAATTTTAGTACTGTGATTGTATTTTATAAGGTTTCGCCAGCGGTGGTACACCACAACGACAACAACTATATATATATAGCTGTTTCTTATTTGCATCGAATTTAGATTACGTAAACATAAGTATTTTTTGATGTAATTAAATGCACACTAAACCCCTAAAACATTATCAGCCATGAAGTCAAGTGGAACAGTATTTCAAGATCTCACGGTTGTTTTTGTGTGATCCTCATCTATGGATTCATTTTTATTCTGCCCATGTTTCTTTAAACACACATATAGACGCACAGTGGGCCGCGCAGATTCATTATTAAATCTGTGCTAGACTGCGTTAGATCGTTACGTATTAAAGTGCATAAGACTGTGTCTTGCTTAAACACATAAATAAATAAAAAAATAAAAAAAACTTTTCTTACTGATCAGAACTGAGAAAGTGCTCTGTAAGCTCTTCTCGGTTAAGCTCACTGTGTGAAAATACTTCCCCAACCCCCAGAGCCAACCTGTATCACTGTGTGATTTTAGCTGGAGAAATCTAATAGCGCCGTACGCCAGTCAAATCCGCTAGAGTTTTACTCGGCAGAATGTTAAGCAGCCTTTCAAACACGTGAATGGAAATTTAGTGCGGACCTTATAGCAGCAAATAGAGACAAAACCCACGGATGAAGAACACGGAATTGTCCCGGATTGAACAGAATACTGATTGCGCCTGCGAACGAGAAGAAAACCTCCCCTGTCTGTTTCTAAAGGGTGCTGGAAAGATGGAATCTGTCTGATTGAGCATGCCCTTCACTCATTCCTTTAAACTATGCATCACCTTTAAAGCTGTTTTCATGCTTTGAAGCAACATCTTGACATTTCAGGTCATTGGTATTCCCGGGACGATCCAGCTACACTTTCGATCCCGAGCCGCCGTGACGTTTTATTATGGAGATCACATGTTTTTTTTTCATTCTCTGAAGGAAATTTTGCTTTTTGAAGCGCGTGATTGAGCTCGCTTGAAATGAATACACACATTCCTGAGCAGAAAACAGCTCTTTTAGGTTTGATTATCTTCATGTCGATGCTTGTCTTGTTGCATTATAAGTTAATTCAGCATTTTTACACAACTGTGTTGTTGAGTTCTGGATTCTGATTGGTCAAAAGGTGCTAATTTAATTTGATATAAAAACATCTATTAGAAATCATGAGTTAATATGTGTGTGGTCAAAGAAGCTACTTTTGAAGTTTATTCAACATGGAAGTGACCAATCTTGCTTCCATAAAAAATTTCAAGTTGCTAACCTCAGACGTTTTGGAGAGATGGTTTTATATGTGCCCCAAAAATGTAAATTTTTCGGCGTTATACTGTCTCACTTCAAACAATAATCATTTAAAATGCAAATTATTGAGTATTGATACTAAGCTGATGTAAGCTTCTAGAAGCATATGACCTGTAACAATCTGTAGTGTCCGTAACCGTGTCAAATTCATGTTGCAACATCTTAACCATTTTGAATTTTAGAATAATACACTTTTTCCAGGTTTATATAATTTTATGTGAAATCAAATTTTCATCAGAATGACAGTTAAGATCATTGAAAGATTTTAATAAAAAAAAAATGTTACGGACACCAAAGCATAAAAGGGCATGAAAATGTATATTTAGCAAATTTCTTTCTTTTTCTTTTTAGCTGATAAAAATGTTAATGTGTATAAACATTAACACAAAATGAAGCATGGATCGAGAAATAAGAAGCATAGGTAGTGTATTGTAGGAAGCATATTATGAAAATGGTGTTATATGATTCTTTTCTTTTCTTCTTCTTTTTTTCTTCTTCTTTTTTTCTTCTTCTTTTTTTTTTCCTTCTTTTTTTTTTTTTACTTTCCTGGGCGTCACATGTTCCCAGGATCTAACGGGGATCTCTAAGATGTAAATCTTAAGACGCAGGAAAGCAGCCCATGAGCTCTAGAATAACACTGAGGTTTTTGACCTGAGCTTCAGTGGCTGTGATGAGGTTCCTTTCCTTTGGATTGATGGAACCTCATTGTGGGCTTCATTGTGTCAATTCTGAGCCTCAGACTGTGGAGCCATTAAACCAATCGAGCATTTGAGCGGAGCCGGAGGAGGCGGTATGTGTGAGATGGGTGAGTTTTGGAGATCAGCGTAGTGCTGGAATTGGAGACCAGGTGGAACTGTCGTTAGGGTGTAGAACGTCTGTAATACGTAACGCGGCAAGTCTGGAGGAAGACTGGCATCATGAAGACTGCTATCTGCTGCCTGAGTGTTTCTTGTTGTGTTACGTGTCTGAGATGATGTGAGTGACAGGAAATGGGCTGGGCTCTCCGTCGTCAGCACTTTGTGACAGTCGGATATAAAAGCTGTAACTTTTCCATCAGGCGCAGAACAAATTGGACTAGCTGGCTTTATACAGAAGTGGTAATTGTGCTCGTTCGCAACACAGTTTCCACTCCTAATGTCCTTTCAATTATTAATGTCACTTTGTTCCCAGTTCTCCACAAGGACCCGTCTTCATTAAGGTGGGTTTTTATTCTCTTCTGAGATCTTCATCATGAATAAGTGAACCATTTGCTTCTTGTCCATTTCTGCCAAATTTCTCATTTACTCCAAGCTGCCTCGAGTGACTGACAACCAGCCAAAGAATGTGATTATTATTCATTTATATATTTCTTTCATTTCAGATTAAGTACACATTTGCCATGCCATGCTTTTGGCAACCCTTTGGCAGAAACGTGTTTCTTGAACTCTGATGCGCTCTGAAAACTCGTCATCACAAATGCAACAAGAAGCCTAATAAATTATAGTACAGACATATGGTAACGTGTGTGTGTGTGTGTGTGTGTGTGTGTGTGTGTGTGTGTGTGTGTGTGTGTTTTAAAACATTTAAATTTCATGTATGCTTAATTTAATTAGCAGGACGTATAAGTCGTGATAAATGATTCAGCTCGGTGTTGATGAGTTGTTTCTCTGCCCCTCAAGCTGGAACGGTGCGTGGTTGTGAAATTGAGTTCCTGATAGATGAATAAGTTAAAATACAAGCAGATATAAACACCTCGAGACACAGGACAAGACAGGACACGAATGCTTTCTGTATTATTTGTAGCAATGAGATATTAATCGTACACCTCTTTGGGAAACCCTGAAACAGTTCTTTCTAAAGACCTCGGGCTATTAATCATCCAAAGAACCACTTCAAGAACCAACCGTTCCTGAAAAGAAACATTTCTGTTTTTATCTGAGATTTTCCTACTTTGTATCTTTCTTAGTAATTCTATATCTGGATTATGTCTCACTACAAGACTTTCCAAGTGTGCTTACACATGTACAGGGTTTAATCTGTCTGAATGGCACCCTGGAGTGTTCGCCATCTCAGCGTGGTTCCTCATCTAGCTGAGAACACAACAGTCAAAACGTGGTCTCTATTTAAAAAAAAAGTTTTATTATTATTTTTCCAAATGAACTGTAGTGAGAAAGTGAATCCGATTCGATTCACCTGCAGGAACGGAATCCCATATGGACGTATAATAAACTGAGCCAAAGGACAGAGCTGTAGAAATTGTCATGGGGGATAAAAGTGATGCTTTTACATCTCGAAGCAGAGTTCTTAAGCTGAAAGTTTGTATTGTGAAACACATCGTCCCATAAGAAATAATGTAAATGGGGATAATCCGTTCCAGCCACACAAAAATATTATCAATTTCTAACATTGTAATGATATTTTTGCATATAAAAACAATCAAAACATTTAGAAAGCACATGTAAATGAAGTAAAATATAAAATAAAAATGACATTAAACCTCACTTAACCTTAATTTATGATTCCTCTCGGCACCCGCTGCTTTAAACGGAAAGCTGAAAGCGGCTCCCTTTTCTTCTTGCTAGTGTCCTTGATAACATTCTTGGGAACCATGGTGCTGCGTCTTTACAAAAATCTTGTACAAAATGCACCCCCCCTCCCCCCCAAAAAAAAGTAAATTCGCTTCTCTTGGTTTTCCACTGTGAACAAGTTTTGCTCTCGATTGTACACGCAACTGGAAGTACACATGGAGAGGCTAATTTCTTGTTCTTCTTGCTTTTAAGGCAAAAATTCACAAGGCGGGGCTTTCCCATGCCGAGGTACCACTACTGTATGTAAAAAATCGGAGTTACCACAGTTAATTGTCTAATAAATGTTGGACGCAGGCTCCATGAACGTTTATTCATTCATTTAATTCCAACGCTATATTTCTGACCAGTGAATAAAAGGAGTTTTACAAGAACTTCTACTGTTCATCCTCGCATAACCAACATAAAGTGTTCAAAGATCACGATTCACACCCACCCACCCACCCACCCACCCACCCACCCACACACACACACAGATAACCATTTTAATCAGGACGCTCTCTCAGCCATAATCCTTGGTTTAGGAGCCTCTGATAAGTACAGACGCTCTGTAGAGGCTCCTCTCAAACGCCACGCTAATTAAAAAGGTCATTCTGGTATTCGGAGGTTAATTGTTTTATTTCATGTCCCTCTGCAAATCTCCTCGATCGGCGCTTACATTTGTTCCTGTTAATTTTCTTTTCTGTGTTTAATGTCAGCATCACATGCGGGAGAAATGCACACGCATTGAACATGGCTTATCTATGAATATGTAATGAACTAAAATAAATAATAAAAAGCTTGTGGAAGGAGTTCACGCCACTGACCCTGGTCTAAAAACAGATCCTTTTCGTTAAACATTTTAAATAAATATTTCTTTTTTCAGCTTTTCATAATTAGCCCCAAATAAATCAATCTCACTTTGACGTATCTGGTGTTGCTTCTGTTAATTGAGTTTGACGTTCTTCTTTAATTAGATTCAGTGATGAAATACGATTAAAAAAAATTTTTTTAGGAGTTAAATGGCACCTGGCTCATTTAAAAGACTCGACGCGCTGTTCATTCTCACCTTACATTGATAGACCAGGTGCATTTCGTATCCGGATGTTAAAGCGTGCGCTCCCTGCCCTCCTTACCCTCCGAATATCCTTCCAGTCCTGCTGCTATAATGCGTTTCAATCAAACAGAAAGCAATTTCATATCCTTTCAGCTGTGTTTTCTGTACAAAGGCTTCACTCGACCTTCTGTGCATCACGAAAGGCTTTACTGAAAAAAAAAAAAACAGCGTCTTACGTTTGTGCACCACTGATGAGCATGGAGGACGGACGAGCGCCAGGCATGAACCAAAAGAGTCTGAATGAAACCTGTATAAAGAGTCCTGGCTGATGGATAAGGCAAGCGTGATGTAAATACTCAGCCTGACTAAACGCTTAAATCAGAAAGTATTGTGTTTTGCTCAGTCGGTGCGAGAAAGACGAACGCCGTTCATTTAGAGCGCACACACTCTTCACAAAGTGCTGGATTTGGTATGAGTGGAGAAAAAGATTCAGTAGAAACAGTGACACGATTTAGGATGGTAATGAAATTGTGCCACCTTATCTACTGAAACATACATCCATCCATTTACTGCTTATCTTGTGTCGGGCCCTGGGGGCCTGGAGCCTATCCAAAGGAACTCGGGTGGGTCAACACCATGCATAGAGTTCCAATCAATTGCAGAGCACACACACACACACACACACACACACACACACACACACACACACACACACACACACACACACACACACACACACACACACACACACACACACTTTGGAAACAATGATCAGCCTACAAAGCATGTCTTTGTACCTGTAGGAACCCCATCAATCACAGGAAGAACATGCAAAGTCCACACCCGGGCCGGTGCTAACTAACCGCTACGCCACGTCCACAGAAACCGTGCTACAAAAAAATCAACATGGTATTAGTTGTAAAGACTGAAAACTTGCTCAAGATAAACCATCAAATCCACTTCAACAGCACAACTACCGAATATACAGAACACAAAACCCCAATCGTGCTAAATACCCTACTTCCCATGGAAATTGATTCTTGAAGCTGATTTTCCACTCAAGAGCTCAATCTAATAACCCATAATTACAGATAATTGCGCTCTCATGCAAGCCAAAATGAGACGACTGATAAAGAAAGAGAGGCGCGGTTGCGGGGGGGGGGGGGGGCTGTAGGAGGCATGAGAAAAGAGCATGAGAGAGTCCAGGTTAATCTTACTGCATCTCTGCAGAAGCACACATCAGCCACGCGTCCATCACGGATCAGGTCGAGTCTTACTCTTAAGATCTGCACACTTACCTGTGGAGAGAGAAGGAAAGAAACAAACAGGACATTTTAGCATTTCTGCACCTTTGGGAGCAGTTTGAGGACAACAGGAGAGCAAAATCCCAAACGTGAATTTGTATGTAATACAGAAGTGAAGCAAAGGAATTATTCATAACTACATCTGTATCTCTGTACCACTCTGAGTATGTGCAAAACCGTAGGAGTAGAAACGTCAGCATGGTGCGACAGTTCCTCAACCTCAGCTACATCACTCCAGTTCATACAGTAACTGCTCTCAGCTTAGAGGTGTGTATTTATCCACCATGCACGGTTATCATTTTTGTTCTATTTTGCAAAATTTTAACAAACCCTCCGAATTGTCACTTCAGACAAAACCTTCAGCCACGTGACTAAAACATCTGACTGAATTCAAGGATAAATAAATGAATGAATTTGCTTGTCTTGACCGCTTGCTCAATCATGCCTGAAAGTCAGATGGCATTTTTTTGTCATATAAAGCTGCAATCCACACCTCTAATGTCAATCACAAGCCTGTTCCGTCAACATCTGAAAAACTTTTTATTCCTGCATTTGTATCAGTTTTAGGACAACACAATTTAACATCTTTGCCCAAATTTTACTAGCAAAAACTTAAACTCGGACCTTCCAAATGATTTGATCTTCATGTCCTGGACTAATGCGGTTCATTAATTAATGTCAAGACCTCTCGTTCTCCAAATGCGAGTGAATTTCCTGCACTCTCCACTTCACTATCTAATTAAAAGATTGACTTAAGGTCTGGGACTTGTGTCTATTTGCTTCATAAGCGGAGGAGAGGAAAAAAAGACAGATGTGCGGTCTGGAGAATTCAAGGCTAAACCATTTTACTTTTCAAAAGGCACATGGAGAACATTATCAAGCCAGAGGTCATTTTTAATACAAATGGAATATCTGTGGGTAAAAACAGAGCGTGAGGGGGCAGTTAGAATATGTGGATGTATTTATATATTTTATAGAAGAGTTCCGCAGATTTGTAAGGGGGTGATTATTAAGAATAAAATGTAAATTACATCTAATATATTAAATCCACTTTTTGATCATTTTTGGACATTCACATAATTTTTCCCCCCATTTTACTCCATATAAACAGCAAATTCCCTACTGTTGAATTAACACCCAGCAGTGTTTAGTCTCCAGTTGGACTCAAATCAACACTGGACATTTTACTGTGCGTTATTTAGCATCACGTCATGACAATATTCCATGGCAGGAAGCAATTCAGAGAAGTCCCATTTCCTGCATTCTGATTGGACAGAAAAAGGGGCATGGAGTAGAATGAATAGCTAATTTGCATTTAGAAGAAGAAGCCTCATTGTACTATACATTGTATTTTCATTGTACAGTGGAACCTTGGATTACGAGCATAATTCGTTCCGGAAGCAGGCTTGTATTCCAAAACACTCATGAACCAAATCAAATTCTCCCATAAGAAATAATGTATACATTAATAAATACATACAAATTATTAATACAACATATAAACTAAAAATAAAACAAATTAACCCGCACTTAACATTAAAAATAGTACAAATAAATCCTGACAGATAAGTGTTTCCATATATGCATATAGTATAGTATAGTATAGTATAGTATAGTATAGTATAGTATGATCTGTATAGTATTAACAGACACATAAAATCTTAAAAATATGCAAAATTCACTTTTTCGTCATGATTACACATTAATATGAGTCTCTAGTCTTTTTCGTCCTTTTTGTTTCATTTTTGCATTGATCAGGGCTTAAACAAGCCAGTTAGATTCTCCCCTATGTGACCTCGTACCGTATAAGTAGGGCGTCTCCCCTGGCTTGTTGTTCAGCTGTTCTCAGGAGGGGCGTGGCTCAGCAAATTTGGTGAAGAACTTGTCTTTTATAATAATTAAAGCTGCCAGTCATTTTGGAAACTTCTGCGTTGAACCGAACCCTTCATTTTTATTTTCACGTCCGCTGAGAGGATTTGTGCGTACAGTACAGTATGTATCACACTGTACCTTCAGTTCTCTTTTCTCTGAAATACATCAAAACTGTTCTCTTGGCCATTCTGAAAGTGTGAACAGCATGAAAAATGAGCTTGTGAGCAGTGTGTTACAATATTGAATTCCGATTGGCTAATTGGCACTGTTATTTGAAAAGAATCATATAGAGAGTTTTAATATTTAATTTTCATGACAAATTTTACATAATACACAACATTATTAATCTAAAGGGGCAGGTAAGGGGGATGGTGGTTTTACAGAGGTGATGGATTTTTAAAATTATTTTCCCCCCTCAAATTGAGCCCTGCTTATTTGGATAGACACTAAAATGGTGCCTTTGGAGAAGTAGTGAAGCGTTAAAGAAATAATCAAATAAGGGTTTCCTGTCAAACCAAATAATATTACAGTGTTCCCTGTAATAGCGTATGGTAGTTAATAAAAATATTATTTTTCAAAATTATTAATTAATTAATTAATATACATTTTCATAACATCTGTGAAATCTCTTCCACTATAAGTGTTTTCTAAAGTAAACAAAAACAGGGACATTTTTAAAGTTAACGTTTTTTCCCTCTGTGTCTATTTACTAGAAATATCGATTGTGTATATAATCATAGAAAAATGTTCCTTAGGAGTTCTTCTTCTCACAAACGGACGAACCAAAGAACACTTTAGGGGTTCTAAACGTAACCTTTCCTTCTAATGCTGTAGATATAAAGACAATGGAATACCAGAGGAAATAAAATCTTTGAATGATTATGCATTCCATTTCTACACATAAGGATTTCTCAATAGGACAAAACCGAGCTCTTCTAGACGTCCAGATGTCCCATTATTCAATTCATACGTAGTGAATTAATTACAGGTTCTTGAAAAGGTTCATTGAAATATTCACTGAGTGCAGAAAAGTCGATGATAAAGCAAACATTGAATGCAAGTGTGGTCCATAAAGACGTATCAGTATGCACGAGCCTCTGAAAGAAACTGAAAGATGTGCAGATGGAGCTTGAATTCATTAGCAGCTATAATCTAATGAGTCATCATCATATGAATACTAATGGCGGCAAAGTGATTTTTGCGGGGTTATTCATGCTCTATGCATCGACTTAGAACGTGCAAACTAATTGTTTATCAGCAACAACTTCTTATAGAGAGTTTTTCATCTGTGAAATGAGCTCGCTTCATGTTCCATATTCATGCGCTGCTTTACGACCTTCGCATCATTGACACTTTACTGCTGCTTATTATTGCTTTTGGATAGAAGTCATTTCGTCATCAAAGTCAAAAAAAATTTTTAGATTGATGTGGAAGAAGAAATCTCATGGCATTAGACCAAAAATAAGACCAAAAATCAGTTTTTTTTTTCAAAGCCATGATTGAACAAAACGAGCATCTTAAAAGAAGATGGATTTCCATCATGCCAGCTTTTAACGAAGAAAAAAATCTTCTCACATCAGTTTGAAGTCTGAAGAAATTCCAAAAAAAAAAAAAAAAAAAAAAATTGCTAACCCTGGAAAATGGCCCCCTTAGAAGAACATACTAAAGAACACTTTAAAGTTTGTGTTTATTATCTTTTTTCTTTCTAACAGTGCTCTTACAAGTAAGTGAAGAGCATTTAAGAGCATTCCATAAAAAGTTCTTCTAGCTTTCTAAAAACAATCCAAATAAGGCACCAATAAAACTTGATCCATTTCTATTCATCTATATCATTCATAGCGTGTCTCCTATAGAGGGTCACAGGAAGCCTGGAGGCTGTCATAAGATACTTCAGGCACTAGGGGGAGTACAGCTGGACAGCAATGCCGGCTAGGTTGCGCGTTTGTCTGGGAGCGAGTTTACAAATTTTTTTTCTACATTTTGTGGAAGATTTAAGTGAAGACGCAGCACCGCGGGTCCCAAGAATGTTAGCAAGGACGGTAGCAAGAAGAAAAGGGAGCCGCTTTCAGTTTGGTGTTTAAAGCAGCCGGTGCCGAGAGGAATCTCACTTAAATGAAGGTTAAGTGAGGTTTAATGTCTATTTATTTCATATTTTATTGAAATAAATGGATGTATGTGTCTTTTTAAAATGTTTAAATTGTTTTTATAGGCAAAATATAATTATATTGTTGGAAATGGGTAATATCGGTAATATTTTTGGGTGTCTGGAACGGATTATCTGCATTTACGCTCATTATGGGAGAATGTTTTTCTCTGCCTCCGACTTAAGAACTGATGAGGTACCACTGCGTGTATATTTACATATCCATCAATCCATCTAGGAACCTCTGTAGTCCAGCTAGAGAGGCCAATGATGACCAATGGTGGTGATCTTCAGGCGTTCTTCTAGGCGTTCCCCATGAAATTTTAACACACAATCTGTAAGGTTTTCTTAAGGGAATGAACTGGGACTTAGGGTTCTACTGTAGATTAAAACTAGAAGCACAAAAAACACTTTGGGAAAATAACAGCAATTCTGCTCCAGCACACCACTTGGGCATTGATTACTTTCCTATAACAGCACAGCATGGAGTAATTTATTACTTAGGGGTAATCACAATGAACACAAAAACAAATGTAGGCATTTTTCGTAGCCTTTAGCAGCTACCGCTATTATGGCTAGAAAAATAGGTTTGAAAATCCATAAAAGCGCAAGCGACATTTCTATAAAAACGCAGAACAGATGTCAGACTGTTAGGACCTGCATTAAGAGACACTAAGAGAAACATTCACCGGCTTCATAATATAGTTGTGAAACCAAATAGAGGACCAATTTCACTGTAATAAAAGAAACAGCCCACTCCGTGGCGCCGGTCTGCATTAAAGCAAAACATGTTCCATAAAAAGGCCACCTTTACTTATATCGTGTGCGGAATGATGATGGCGAGCGGGTATTTTCGTGAGCAGATGGAAACTCTGACGTTTATGATGTGTATCTGCAGCCAGTCGCTTCAGTAATAGAGCAGGCGAGCAACATATATATAACGTCCACTTTCCACTGGAACGTACCGTATCAGCCTGGAAGCGAATGTGCGGCGCTCAGCACACACTCGCACCAACATCCAGAACGCCTCACGTTAATGCTCTTAAACACGGAGGCACAAGACACGATGACGTACAGTTTGTTATTCAGGTCCACCAAATAAAAATACATAAATACATAAAAAATAATTATAATCGTAATAATTACAATAAAAGAGATCAGATGAGCTCATCATGTGAAAATGAATCACATACTGTAGTAAAAAATTGTATAATCATGTAAAAAAAAAGTGAATTATGCGAAGGATCACTTGAAAATAAGCAAATTGTAAAAATAAATAAATAAATAAATCAACTGAAAATAAGTGAATCGGGTGAGACGATGTTTACATTTTTCTTTCTATTATTTTCTGACCAGGTGTTTGTCTTTCACTTGGATGTTAAAAGTTGCACCGAGTAAAAACAGCTGGATGAAACAAAAACTGTGTCCGTCCTCATTTCAGGCTGCAAAGCAACAAAATGTGATTATTTCATTTATCTCTTGCACGTAACATACAAACACGTGGGAAGTATGTATGACTTTCAAGAATGGAATGTAAAAGTGTGTATTTCGCTCTAGACCGAGATGCTGATGATGCTGCAGAAGGTCACGGATCCACCAAAGAAGGAGAATATTTACCTAAAGCCAGAGAAATTAATAATACCTTTCCACCTACATAATGTCAGCGCTCTCGGCGGCGTTTCTGTCTTAAAGGTCATCCCGTGTCAGAGAACACGGTACAGCTCAGATTAAATAGAAAAGGAAAACAGCGCAGCCTACGAGAACCCACAAAGTTCCACGATGGCGTTGTGCCGCGTCCACTCCGAGCTGCATTGCGTCTGCAGCTTCTTAAACGATGTCGTTAACTTTTTATTTTAGCTCTGATACGAAAAACCTTTTTTGGGGGGGGACTGTGAACTTGTTAAATAATTATGATGCAGACAAATATGATGCATTTACATTGCATGACTTGCAGAAATTTGCATGACTTGCAGCTTGGAGGTATTAACAAGGATTAATTTATGAAAATGTATGCAACTGTGTTTAACACTGCACGATCACCGTCTTCAAATCTTGTGTCCTGTGTGAACTCTACTTTGAATAAAATATGTACACATTTAGGAAATGTTCGAAGAGGTTTTTTTTTTTTTTTTTTTTTAAGTATTGATTTTTGGTGAAATTTGTAATGTTATACAAATTGGTTTGACCAAATAAACATTTAAATTATAATTTAACTTTCAGCCAATAAGATGTTTATACATTTATTATGATTTTAAGGTAAAATATAAGCTGGACAAAAACAGACATTGCATTCTTTCTATTTTATATTTGCATATTTTTTCATATATCTTAACTGCATCAATTCAAATTTGCATTTAATTTATTTCTCATTAAGCGTACGATTCAAACCTAATATTTCTAGAGGCTCTTTTAATAAGTGAGTCTTCTACGGAAGACGTGTCTCGCCTGCTCACTGAACGTGCTAAAGTACACATTTTAATGATCTACAGGAAAAAGAAATGATGTTACAAAAGCCTTTTTGAAGAAATAAATATTACTTAGCAAAGGTAAAGTCACATCACAATAGTTATTTTCTTTGATGATGTCATTTATGGCTGCATTTGTGTTGCTGTTCTATTTGAAACCTGATCCTGGTATTGAGTTGTTGAACATTTTTTAAGATGTTTATTTTGGTATATTTTTTTCTGGTTCAAAAATTGCAGCATTTACTCCAGAGTGCATTCTGACCTTTTAAAGACTAGTGCATATCTGTGCTTTATATATAGTACTGTGCAAGTTGCATGCATGGTTTAGGAAGAAAGAATAGAAGGAAAATGTGACAAGGACGGATGACTGACAACTGCGGTGTCGCTGAAATGTGAAACTCTCAAAATCAGCATATTATCATTTCTGGTCATAGAAACAACTTAAAACAACAACAACAACGACAACAACAACAATAATAATAATAATAATAATAATAATAATAATAATAATAATAATAATATGTGATTATGTGTATCTGTGTTTTCTTTGCTGATGTGACCCATTTTATTATTTTTTTCTCAGTCATGTTTAGGTAGTGGGATATGGGATAGTAATTGTGGTATAGATACTGTACGTCTCTCTATACTGCACAATGCTGAGCCCTACATACTGTATGTTTATTTAAAACTGCAAAACATATAATAGCTAAAATGCTCTGAGCTTTAAGGGCTATGAGGTATTAATAATTGTTACAAAGTTAATCATTTATTGAAGGCTATGGATTCGAGTTGCTCTGGATAGTTGAGATTTCAAACATTCCAAAGAACAATTATGATCATATCAATAAGGAAGAAATTCATGACTGAACATTGATGAAATGTTACAAAGAACATTTTCTACCTCTCTGACTTGTGGAAAACGAAATCTTTGAGGTATTTTTCAGAGACATTACAAAAAAGTGGTGAAAAGTGCTGCTGGTGTCACCCCCTCGCGAGACCCTGCGCCTCATCACAGCCGTACCGAAGCCTTAGGAGTCCTGGCACGTTTCTTTCAACCAAGTTTTGTGGACCATTTAGGCCACCTCAGTTTAATATAAAGATGTTCACACATGACTGAATTCTACCTCTATGATGCACTCATGTCCCATCTAGTTTGTATTCCCATCTCAGACCCCGTGAATAGATTCTGCATCCATCACAACCCTGACAAGCATGAAGTACTTACTAAAGACAAACGAAGGTATCGAATGCAGGGTTTTATTACAGTAAAAGGGAACTAAATCTGAAATGAAATGTTCAACATGTACAGTCCATGAGGATGTGATGATCAGATGCTGAGATACAGTGTATCGGCTTAACATTACTTCATTCTCTATATAATACAAACATTGTAACGAACATGATGTTTTGCAGTCATGTGACTACCATGACATCACTTACAACAGTGGATGGCAAAAGTAATGCTAATATACTTTATTATTTTGATAATTTATGTTCACATTTAAGGTGTATTACCTGATTAAAACAATTTAACCTAGCATTAATAGCTTCTGTAGCTGCTGATTATTTTTTTACATCCGATATACCATGTTGGGTTTATGGGAATGGATGAAGAAGGTAATAAAGATATTAATTAGCATAAATTTGACTTGTTTTCGGGACAAGATGGTGTACAAATATGTGATTCTTCCTGGTTTTGGTGGCATTTACTAGTAGTATTAGTGCCCAAGTGGTTCCCTTGATCAGGGGTTAGAGAGGGATTTAGGACTGGGGATTCGGCTATGTGGTAGAAACTAGTTGGCTTCGTGGCACACATTAGCTGTGAAACACAACTTGTATAAGATGACATCATGTTACCAGATGTGCTTTTGACTGGTTCTGGGTTTGGGATTTCGGCACAAGAATCTAGTAAGTAACGTCCCTCGTGCTGTTCAGAAGTGTGCAGGCCGTGACAGGCAGGCGTTGTAACATTTGATACCAAAGGTCTACACATAGTCATGGATATACAGTATGCTTAGTCAGAAATATACATATATAACTAAATCTGGTTTTCAGCTAATTAGTGAATGATGTATACCTGAATTTCTAACAGATGGATGCCTAATCAAAATGAAAAGCTCTTGTTCACGCGGCAAAGCCACGTCTCTACATCCGTAATTATGCTTGTTTAAGTCAACTTCATAAAATTTGTTTACCAGGCAACACCTTGATGCTCTTCATCAATCCAAATCCAATCTACGTTGTGTGTAATATACTCACTTAAAGAATTATTAGGACCACCACACTAATACGGTGTTTGACCCCCTTTCGCCTTCAGAACTGCCTTAATTTAACATGCCATTGATTCCACAAGGTGCTGAAAGCTTTCTTTAGAAACGTTGGCCCATATTGATAGGAGAGCATCTTGCAGTTGATGGAGATTTGTGGGAGGCACATCCAGGGCACGAAGCTCCTGGTCCACCACATCCCAAAGATGCTCTATTGGGTTGAGATCTGGTGACTGTGGGGGCCATTTTAGTACAGTGACCTCATTGTCATGTTCAAGAAACTAATCTGAAATGATTCGAGCTTTGTGACATGGTGCATTATCCTGCTGGAAGTAGCCATCAGAGGATGGGCACATGGTGGTCATAAAGGGATGGACATGGTCAGAAACAATGCTCGGGTAGGCCGTGGCATTTAAACGATGCCCACTTGGCACTAAGGGGCCTAAAGTGTGCCAAGAACAGATCCCCCACACCATTACACCACCACCACCAGCCTGCACAGGAGTAACAAGGCATGATGGATCCATGTTCTCATTCTGTTTACGCCAAATTCTGACTCTACCATTTGAATGTCTCAACAGAAATCGAGACTCATCAGACCAGGCAACATTTTTCCAGTCTTCAACTGTCCAATTTTGGTGAGTTTGTGCAAATTGTAGATTTTAAAATTGTTTTTCCTATTTGTAGTGGAGATGAGTGGAACCCGGTGGGGTCTTCTGCTGTTGTAGGCCATCCGCCTCAAGGTTGTGCGTGTTGTGGCTTCACAAATGCTTTGCTGCAGACCTCGGTTGTAACGAGTGGTTATTTCAGTCAAAGTTGCTCTTCTATCAGCTTGAATCACTCGGCCCATCCTCCTCTGACCTCTAGCATCAAAATGGCATTTTCGCCCACAGGACTGCCACATACTGGATGTTTTTCCCTTTTCACACCAGTCTTTGTAAACCCTAGAAATGGTTGTGCGTGAAAATCCCAGTAACTGAGCAGATTTTGAAATCCTCAGACCAGCCCGTCTGGCACCAACAACTATGACATGCTCAAAATAGCTAAAATCACCTTTTTTCCCATTCTGACATTCAGTTTGGAGTTCAGGAGATTGTCTTGACCAGGACCACACCCCTAAATGCACTGAAGCAACTGCCATGTGATTGGTTGATTAGATAATTGCATTAATGAGAAATTACTCACTCCTTTAGGTGAGTATATATATATATATATATATATATATATATATATATATATATATATATATACACATAACCCCCCACACACACACAATACGGTGAAAAAGTTTTAGGCAGGTGTGAATAAATTCTGTAAACAAAGAATGCTTTAAAAAAAATGAATATAAATCAAATCAATATTTGGTGTGACACCCTTTGCCTTCAAAACAGCAGCAATTCTTTTAGGTACACTTGCACACAGTTTTTGAAGGAACTCGGCTGGTAGGTTGTTCCAAACATCTTGGAGAGCTAACCACAGATCACAGATCTGTGTATGTAGGTGTTCTCACATCCTTTTGTCTCATCATGTAATCCCAGACACATTTGATGACGTTGCGATCAGGACTCTGTGGGGGGCATGCCATCACTTCCAGTACATCTTTTTTTTTTTTTACACTGAAGATAGTTCTTAATGACTTTGGCTGTATGTTTGGGGTCGTTGTCCTGCTGCAGAATAAATTTGGGGCCTGATGGTATTCCATGATGGATAAGTATTTGCCTGTATTTCTCAGCATTGAGAACACCATTCATCCTGACCAATGAATAACCCATGTGTTACAGTAATTATGGGATGTAAATGCTTCAGAGATGGCAGCAATAAGCAGATCCTGGAAATAATACAGACCACATGACGTGTGCTTGCGAGCAGTATCTTCATGGGCAGCGGGCCATGGTGCTAATTATACTTTTAGAAGTCAGTTTATAGCTTGTATGGTGCATTTTGGTGTTACAAAAAAGGAAAACTGTTTTCATACTGGAACAGCACAAGTTCTGTGAAATGTAATGGATGATGTCGGATTCAATGGCAACGACATCTAAAATGAGCCCATTAATGCTGCACTTGGCACGTAATCGTATATTTCTAGAAAGTTAGACAAACCAATTTGTATGAAGAGTTATAAGAAATTCATTCATGCAAATTCATGCTGTTTCCCTGAGGCTTTATTTGTATGAAAGACAATTAAAAAATATACACATAATTCATTAAATTTTTGCACTGGTTGAAACTGATAGTCATTGCAAATTATTCACCCAGCTTCAGAGCTCATTGTGGTTCTAGCTTGGGGGCAACGGGCATCAGGTAGGAATACACCTTGGATGAGGTGGAAGTCTATTTCTTTGCATCGCGAACACATCCAGATTATTCACACCTAAAAGTTGTGTGAAGACAATCAATCTAGCTGGCTGATAATATAATTCTCACTCATTAATTCTCTATAGTGCTTATCCTATACATGGAGGCCTGGAGCTTATCCCAGGGGACATCGGGGCATAATACGGGGAGGATACATCCTGGACAGTGTGCCAGTCCTTTACAGGGCACAAGCATACACTCATTCACACACTATGGGCAATTTTGGAAATGCCTGTAACAATCCACAGAGTATGGGGAGAACATGCAAACTCCACTCACAAAGACCTAAAGGCTGGACTCACACCCCCGATGTTGCTTCAGTTTCTTCATCGCAGGAGGATCACAGCCCCTTGTCTTTATGGGCGAGTTTCCTTTAGGGGCATTGGTGGCTTGGTTCACTCTGGTCTCCGCCCAGAATCCAAAGACATGTAGATTAGGTTAATTGGCCTTCCCAAATTTCCTGTTGTGTGTAAATGCAATTGTGAGTGTTGACCGGAGGTCCTACCATCTACCATGGTTGTAAAAATGTGAATAAATACAGCAGTTATCACGGGCATCCTTGGACCCTAGTTGGACTGCAGAGATCCCTCTGGCTTCTGCCATGCAGAAGGCCCAGATTTACTTCATAAAACCTATAGTGTAAATTCATTGTGCTGACCCCTAATTGGAGCAGTTGAAACTACAATATCATGGGTTTTCTTTTATCCCTCACAACCCTGTAATTTACAGTAATGACAATTACTGTAATAGTCCTGATAAACACACCATGAGCCGACACTGTCTGGCAACTTGCTTCCACGCACATGCATCACAGATTAAGTGGTTTAAAATTGGCACGGTATAAGGTATGATGGGTACAGTAGATAGAAAATCCTCACACTAGGGTCACAGTCAGATGGCTGATGTGTATGATGGTAAAAACACTGTATTTTCAAATGCTCCCCTGGAATGTTGTGAATTTCTCAGGGAATCCATTTGAGCTTTTTTTGTGCACCAAGGTACTACCTGCTGGTGCTAGCCTGCGAAATTAAAGGTAATAACCGAATGACATGTTTCGCTTTACACACCCAGTCAAGCAAAGAAAGCTTTTATGCCATAAACCAGAGAGGACGCAAAGTGGATTAATGAACCATAGCCAGGTTACTCATGATTTTTATGCATGATTTCAGTTATAGTGACAAAAATCTGAAGTATTACATTATTATATTATTGGGATCGACTGCTGATTTGATTTGAGTGTGGAAAGGCTGCTTGCTGCCAGGATTTATTACATAGACAGGAGTTTTAACACATTTTATCTCTCTAGCTGTAGCAGTGATTGTGGTTTTACTACAACAAATCTGTTTGATTGTGCTCTTTTTCACAAAGTTGTGTACATTTAAGCTAAATTACTAGTAAGCATATGCTTAAGAAAATACAATTTGTTTGGGCAACTTTGGCAAGGAATTATTAAAAGGAATTAAAGAAAATCTTTGTGGAATTTCCAATCAATAGCCAGAGGTAACGATACTATACTTAAGTAGATATTTGATATATTCTGTACTTTTACTCCAACTAGCTCTACTTAACTACATTTCTGCATGGCATCGTGTTACCAAAGGAGGGTGTAGTATTTGAGGTGGGAATTACTACTACGCGTAGTTGCGTGATCTTCCCTTCCATGAGACACGCCTCTCAGAGAGGCAAAGATAGAGAGATTCTTTTATTACAAAAAGACTACAGTGAACGAATACAAGTGCCGTACTTAAAAAAAAAAAAAACAAAAAAAAACATCATAAAGTCCATTCAAAGGTGATTGTTTCATTACTTTAACTCAAGTGAACAAGTAAATGGAGGACTTCTACTTTTACTTCAGAAATATTTGCCTTAGGAAATATAGAAAGACTTACTATAGAACTTAAATACAGTATATGTGTACTTTGGCCAGCAGCCTAACCTTTTATGCAAGTTAACTTCTAAGCTGCTGTATCTGAAAAAGAAGCACAGACACAAAGCTGACAAATTCTCTACAGAGCAATCAGATTGAAAATGAGCTCATGTCTCAAATAACGAATGTGTTCATTGTGGCTGCGAGGGCCTCGCGGAGCTTGAATGATATGCAGATTCGACATGAATAAACACAAGATCGCAAAGAGGTTTATTATTATTCAGCGAAAAAAAAAACTATCGGCTGCTGTTGCTCCCGGAGAAACACTAATTGTGTCTGAGGAAAGGTTAGAAATTACCCTACACGTATGACCACTAGGGAAAACAAAGCCAGGAGCAAAAATGTAACTAAATTTATATTAATAGATGCATAGTGACATTTATCTTTAATTATCTTGTGACAATCGATAGACCGTATGACTTTGTTAGAACGAATAAGGACAGGCTTCAGAGTGAAGAGACAATAAAGAGGTGTACTGAAGTCATTTATGAAGGAGACCCAGTGCAACAGACTGATATCAAACTCCCTCTCTCTAAATGAAAGCTCATCCTTCCAGTGACTGGCTCCATCATTAGTTTAACGCGCTGGTGTGGCGCACTTGAGAGCCGTAAGATTCGCAGAGGCACTTCAGAGGCACCTCAGCTTCGGTGTGTGTGACACTCACACCCATTAATCCATGCTGCAGATTTAAATCAGATAGGATACGACTTCATAAAACACAAAGGATGCATTGCGGCGTTCAATTCTTTGAGGCGAGTTCTGAATACCCAGCGTGAACATTAGTTACTTGTAATAAAACTTAATCTCAGTGTCATCAATGTAGTGCTGGTAACGGCAGACGTCTTCCTGAGCAATAAATGTTATGCTTTTAGAAGTACAGGCGCGCACACGGGTTCTTTATAGAAGATCCCACTGCTAGCATGCTGGTTTCAACTCGGATCAAATGTAAATTCTAGGATGTACGACGATCAGCCATAACATCTCACCGCAAATCAGTATTGTGTACCCTACTATTAAGCCACTGGGGCCGTTCTGTTCACTCTGGGCATGACTCCACAAGACCTCTGGGGGGCGCTGCGGAGTCTGGCACCAGGACATTGGCCTCAGATCCTTTGGGTGCTGTGTGTTACAGGATGGGACCTCCATGGATCGGACCATTGGCTGTGCGCATTGGGCTTTTTTTTTTTTTTTACTTTCTTTTTTTGGTTGGCATTGACTTTTTTTTTTTTTTTTGGCTGATTTGCCCAGGGTCTTATCACCAGTTTACTTGTCTATAATTGGTTATCAGTGTTAATGTGGTAATGTTCTAGCTAATCGGTAAATTTGACAAAACACATGCTTTTACGAAACATCGAATCATAATAGGACTGAAATCAGGAAACCTGTTTTCGTTATTTATTTATTTATAATGAATTTGTTCAGGTCAGTAACCTTAATAACACTCTGCAATACACTGCATTACTTTGCATTCCTTATTTCTTTAATGCTCATTTTCTCAGAGGGAGGTTAAGATTCGCTCCGATGTGCCCCAAGTCAACTTCAGCCAAGTAAACACTAAATTGAGACACACTAGACATAACCTTAATTTATTATAAAAAATCACACAAATCAGTAACCTGGTCAGATTCCACTGCGTCTGCATGTACAGTATTAAACAATCTAAAGCCAAATTCAATCCACAGCTTTTCTCAGCTGTTATCCTTTACCTGGTCTGTATTTCAATCATTTAAGGAACTCTATTCTACCACAGAGGTGTATTTCAGTTTTTTTTTTTACATAGCATCATTCAGTTGCAGTTATCAACACTGTTTTTATGCTGGATGCCTTTCCGGCAGCAACCCATCGATTCATCCAGGCTTGGGACTGGCACTGAGGGCCCAAAACTGTCAGTGGTGAGGATCAAACCAAATCTGATAAAATCTTCCCCAAACTTTTTAATATATGAAAAGTTCCAATGAAACTTCAAATACCAAAAGCAAATAATTTGAATCTGATAATATGCTGTATAAATATCAGGAAGCTCCAATGGCAGATGGTGTTTTAATTTTTTCCCTTACCCCTCTGGTCATCAGATTTATATATATATATATATATATATTTTTTTTTTCTCCAATTATTTGGCAGAAAAGAGTCCTGGAACGATTGGCCAAGGTTTTTCAAGATGGTCAAAATGAATGACCTCAGGTCTTAAGCGCCGACTTAATCACATGCGTTCTTGTTATAGTTATAATGTCAGGGTAAAAGTTGCCTTTTATACACAAAACACAGTTCTCTCAAATGCAACAGATGTTCTAGAAATTTATTCTGAATAAAGTGGTACAAATGGTGCTGCCATAAACCAGCCATGATTTTTCATAGCTTATAGATTGAATCATGCGCGTTCTTTTTATTTTTGCAGTCATCATTTTGTAACTGCAAATAAAATGCCTGGAATTTAATGCTTCTTTCTTCTGCATCACTCCCGAAGAGGCAGAAGGGCTATAATCAATAGAGTTAATGTCAATGATTACTCACAGGAACAGAAGGCAAGAAAAAAAAATCATTAGGATTTTGTCACAAGCTTGTGCTTCATAAGACCAGAAGTGTTTAGTGAGTCAAATGTGGTTTATAGTTTTAGCGTAAGTTCAGTTCAATAGTATTCATGTCATAAGGGAAGAAACTGACTTGTGTTAACTTATCATTCATGGAAGGAGTCACTAGTATCAGCACTTAAGTCGCAACAATAAAGATGAAACGTTAATTGAACCCCCCCCAAAAAAAGGCTCGTCATGTGACTGAAAAGATGCAAATCCTAAAATAAAGCTTTCGTTCAAAAGTGTTACAAAACACGCGCATGGTGGCGTAGTGGTTAGCACTGTCGCCTCGTACCGCCGGGGTCCGGGTTCGATTCCCGCCTTGTGTTTCTGTGCGCACGGAGTTTGCATGTTCTCCTGGTGCTCGGTAGTTTTCCTCCATGTGAGTACTGTGGTTTCAGCATTAGGCTTCTTGGTGTTCCCAAAATGCCCGTAGTGTGTGAATGTTCATCGGAGGTCCTAGCACATGATTTTTATTAGAATGTAGTGAAGAGAATTATTTATTTATTTATTTATTGATAAACATCATTGCATCATTGATTCATTTTCCCTGCATATTCATTTCAGCTTTCTGTCACACGTGTTCATAATTCGATTTTCCCGGCTGCGGCGAATAGAAAACCTGTCCGACGCTGTGAAATTTTGACATTTTATAACCACAGCCAGCCGGCACCTGAGTTTATTTCCTTCTCTACAAAGCCAGGCCTTGGATTCTAAAAGAGATCTCATAAATCCTCACAAAGACGGCACCATGCTCCCCAGCCGGTTTTACTGACACCCCTCATGATGCTGTTTGTTTTATTACACAATATGACACAGTGGTAAACTCTGTCAGCTTTGTCATCACTTCTCTGTCAGCACTTCTCTAAATATGACACCCTTTTCCCTGGTGTTATAATAAATCAGCATGGCAGGTTTAGCTTGCCTGACAGTCGTTAAAAAAAAAAAAAAAAAAGCAAAAGTCCCTTTCGCTCTGAAAACATTTTCAGCCAAGCCTGAACTGAAAAGCTGCTCTTTTTACATGGAGAGAAACCTCGCTTCAAGGCCTGACACAGTGATGGCAATAAAAAGCTTGAATCATCATGAATATCAGAACAAAGCGCCAGCCTTATTCATATTCCTCTCTGTAACTCTCGATGTGATGCTAGCGCCACCGTGCTTTTTTTTTTGTTCGTTTTTTGGTGACTAACTAAAGAGGAAGGACTCCACTCCGAGTGAAACGCCTCCACACTGACCGATAATGCGCCAAATCCACTGTTCTGTTACGCCTTTGTGACTTTGAGCAGGACAGAGTTTCCATTCAGGGTTTTATATCCTCAGGGGTTTTGATCTCCGGCCATAAAATCGTCTCTTTTTCTGCACTCAGCCAGGGAATGATGACAAAAATGGCAAATCGATGAGCCTCAAAGCCTTAGAGGTAAAAAGACTCGGGTATCTTTGAGGTATACTGTATTAAAGATGTTTGCTGTTATAAAGGTGCTCCGAATTACATCTTTATACAAGTCTGTAAAGATTTGTCCATTTTCCCGGAATGACATCGCACAAGTCGGAGCTGTGGATTTCTCTGGCATTAAATTGTATTGTAATAGGTCTAATCCACCACACTATACAGAGCTGGTAACCCTGTTAACCCACACAACTCATTTTTAAACCTTTTTACTTACCCTTAGTTTCTGTTGTTATCATTTCTAGCAATAATATGATTCTAAAAGATCAGGAATCATTTTAGAAGTAACTGCAAATACAATATTGTTAGTCATCTGTTAGTCATAATGTTATCTTGCATTTTCAAACAAAGAAAATAACCAATGAGATTTGAAATGACAGGAATTGGATTATGAACTGTCCAACGTGCTGAACTTCACAGAAGCAAAAAAAAAAAAAAAACATGAACAAGGATCATTTAAACACTTGATGAAGTTGCATCATGACAACTCTACTAAGAACGTTTCATAGTGAAAGTAAGAGCATTTCCATACAAACACACAGTGTGATGAGTACTCACAGGGTTGCGACTAAACAGTTGTGTGAAGAATAATACTACTTCTTTGTGAGACTCATTAGAAAAAAGTTTGCTACAGAACATAACGATTGGACTTTGGAGGGATGGAAAAAGGTCATGTGACCTAATGAGTCCAGATTGAGCCTATGAGTGATGGGTGCGTCAGGGTAAGAAGCGAAGCACCCGAAACTAATTTCTCACATACTCAACATCAGAATTCATGAAGCAATCTTTTGGCCAAAAGTCCCCATCAGACTTCCTTACTCCCTCATTAGCAGAGGAACAATGCAACTGCACAGCGACGACTCATCCAGGAGCTCATAAAAGAACAACATCTAAAGACCTGCATGTCTCACTTGCCTCGGTTAAGGTCAGTGTTCACGATTCAACAATAATGGCATCCATGGGAGAGTTCCAAGGTGAAACCCACTGCTGACCCAGAAGAACACAAAGGCTGGTCTCACATACAGTATGCCAAAAATAGCTTTATTATCCCCAAGACTTTTAGGAAAAATCTTGTTTGTGAGGTCAGTTAGTGACGTCAAGCTCAAGTGCAGCAGGACAATGAATCTTTAAGGCCTTTCATGCTCACAAACCCTGCGATGTGGCTGAATGAAAACAATTCTGCAAAGAAGAGTGGGCAAAACTTTCTCTCATTCAGCGATGTGAAAGACTCATTGCCAGCTTTCTCGCAAACGCTTGATTGCAGTTTTTTCCGCCAGTTATAAGGTTTAGGGGGCAATTACTTTTTCACATAGGGTCAGACAGGTTTGAACAGCTTTTTTTTTCATTAATTTATGAAATCGACGTTTAAAAAGTGTGTTTTGTATTTACTCCGGTTATCTTTGTTTAGTATGAAAATTAGTTATGTGAGAAAGACTCAAACTGTTCATTTGGATGCACATGATTGCCTACAATGTCTTTGTATGTTATAGCATCGATAATTCTCTTCCCGTTTACGTTCTTTTAGTCCTCGTTGCTTACAACTGAGAATGAGAAAATGCCTGCAAACTGAGTCTGTCATCCTGTAAACATTAAACATGTATGAATCCAGCCGCGCACCTCATGGGAACGAATCACTCCGATAATCTGCCCGCACGCCACTTTTGGCATAAAACGGCATATTTATCCAGGCACGTGGGGCTAATGTCTGGCATACTCAATGTCAGAACTCATGACGTGATCTTTTCGCCAAAGGTTCCCCATGAGACCTCTCACTTCCTCATTAGCAGCAGCAGAAATCTGAAGGCTCTGATTAAACAGCCTAATGGGCTAATCAGATCCCTGAGAGGCAGGACGTCACCTCAACATGTAAATCACCTGCAGCTCGCACATCACCGCGACACACGCTCAGCTTCCCGCTCTAAATCGCTCATCGATTTGTAACCCTACAAGGCGATGATGAGGAACGTGTTCGAACACAAGTGCGCATTAACAGCTGTAATTAAGCTCTTTTATTTTCTCTCGGCACACTTGTGAACGCAACGCGGGGTTGTTTATTCGCTGTTTTAATTACTTCTAGCATGATCTCCCTGAAGACTACAAAGTATTATAGAGCACTATTTAATTATTACTAAAAGGTCATCATCAATTTAATTAAGAAATGAACAAGGAGTTTGAAATGTGTCTGTTCTTATACTGGATCATTTCTAAACTAACAGCTCATTCAAATAATTATTAAGAAACTTGTGTGTAATTGTGTTAGAGTTTTCCTGTAAGGAGATGTTTATTATAATACACCTATGGAAGGAGTCGCCAATGTCAGCGCATTGAAACACCACTTGTGCAGGCTTGTAGTAGTAGCCTAGCCTAGTTAAGATTTCAGACTAGACTTCAGATGTCTGTCTCAGGACCGATAGCTGATTACAAATGTGCAGTGGACAAATGCCGTAGCTTTAGCCTTGCTAAATTGCAGTCATTGTATTGCCTGCACTGCTTTTATTTTAATGCATCAGATGTAACATTAAAAACAATAACATAGGGAAACTACATAGGTTTTGTGTTTCCCTTGTGCCACCAGGGCAGGTCCGGACCATGGTAACATGGCTCTGCAGGGCCTCTGGGGGTGTGCTGTGGTGTCTGGAACCAGGACTTTGGCAGCACATCCTTTGGGTCGTTAGGCTATGAGGTGGGGTCTGCATGGATTGGACTTGTTTGTCCAGTGCATCCCATGGGCACACGATCTGTGTGGGATCTGCGGAGTTTGGAGGCTGGGTCAGTATCCTCGGGCTCTTTGCCAGCTGGGCCCCATGTGCGGCGTTCTGTCTAGATGATCAGTATATTTCATACAAATAAAATTCATGTCATAGAAAAGTTAAACACCAACATGCAGTGCATCCATGGTCTGGCAATCCAACATTGGAAAAAAAAAACAAGAAAAACAAACAAACTCAGCCTGATCTCAACACCATAAATGGCATCCATGGGAGATTTTAACACAAAGGATGAGCTCATGTTTACCAAAAAAAAATCTTGATTATGCCCAAAACCTTTCTGTTACATCTGTTGTACAACTAACACAGAGTTTCATAAAAAGACCATCATACCAACAGTCACACATGGTGGTGTCAGTATGATCCCTTATGCAAAGAAAATATATTTCTTTATATATTAACTGATCTACTGGTAAGTTGAAAATATCTTATAATGTTAATATTCCTCATTGCTACACTAACTGATGCTAATAATTAATAGTTAACAGAAAAAAGATATTAATATGAAAAATATATTCACTATAAACAGAACAATATATTGTATGAATATATTACAATAGATTGAAAAATACATAAGGAATTGCTGCTTTTCCTATATTGAGAATGTTTGTCTTAATGTATGTAATTTTATATTCAACAATACACTTCATAATATATTGCATTTAATTGAGTAAACAGTATATATTTCTTTATATATTTTTTTACAATATGCCTATACGTATGTTAATATAGTTCAAACAAAATGGACTTTATAGGCATTAATCAGAGCACACAGACAAAGTAAATGTGTGTGTGTATAATTCTTAAACATGCATAAAATTTCTATAATGTTTCAATAGAACAGTTATAAGTATAAATTGTGCTCTTTGTCTTCCTTGCAATATAGATTTATGATCCATTTATATATAGCAATATATTAATAAATATAAGCACTAGTTTCATATATGGTAATGCATTCTTTAATATATTGCATCATATTTTTTTCTGTAAGAGATGGTCTAGGGCTGCTTTGCATCTTCAGGATCTGGACGAACCATGAATCCAGAACCACAAAGATGCTCTATCAGAAAATCCTGAAAGAGAATGTCTGGCCATCAGTTCCTGTCCCAAGCTCAAGCACACTTGGGTTACGCAGCAGAGCAATGATCCAAAACACACCAGCAACTCCAGCTCTGAATGGCTCAAACAAATACAAATTTAAGGTTTTGGAGTGGCCTAGTCAAAGTGCATTCCGATTGGGATGCAGGGACATGACCTTAAACAGGCTGCTCACGTTCGAAAACCTTCCAATGTGGCTGAATTGAAACAATTCTGCAAAGAAGAGCGGGCCAAAATTCCTCCACAGCGATATGAAAATCTCATTGGCTAGTGCTTGAATGAAGTTGTTGCTGCCAAGGGTGGTCATTAGGTTGAGGGGCAATTACTTTTTCACATAGGGCCAGACAGGTTTGGATGGCTTTTTTCTCTTAATAAATGAAATCATCATTTAAAAACAAAATTTTGTATTTACCTGGGTTAGCTTTGTGTAATATTGAAATATGTTTGATGATCTGAATCACTTGAGTGTGACAAATATGCAAAAAAACATTTAAAATAAAAATCTGGATTACAGCCCTGTATGTGGTACGCTTCTGATAAAAGATGAGAATAATATCTCTTGTTTTTCCAACAAAACAACACCTTCCCTGTAATTTCCTTGTAGACTTCCGTGAAAATACTTGATCAGGGATTTCCTTCTATGTGGCTTGTAAACTTGTTACTTGGACTTGAAATGAGGGGAAAAAACTGTTTTCTGTTTGCTCTTATAATGAAGGTCGTTTTTTTATTCTCTGAATTGCGGACGAGGTAAGATTGCTGAAGATAAAATCGTTCACACCGGAGTGCCGTGTTAGCTCTTCTGGATTATGAATGAGGAGAAGGTCGAGACGAAAACTATAAGAGTCT
This sequence comes from Clarias macrocephalus, assembly GCA_011419295.1. Lineage (NCBI taxonomy): Eukaryota > Metazoa > Chordata > Actinopteri > Siluriformes > Clariidae > Clarias > Clarias macrocephalus. The sequence goes on along the minus strand of JAAGKR010000517.1, from coordinate 161,187 downwards.
GTAAATATTTAAACAGCACTCTGTAAAACTCTGACAATAACAAATCGAGTGCTTACGTGTGTCTTTTTTTTCTGTAAGACCATCGGGTCTCATAATCATCATAATTCACTCATTTCTGTTACTAAGAGAAGCAGATGCGGTCTGAATTCCTAATTTTTTTTTTTATATGACTGCAGGCTAACATTAAGAGAGAAATGAATAAATGAATATAAATTAGGGGCAGAGGTGAAGCCACCCACACACAAACATGTTAAATATCAGCTTTAATAATAATAATAATAATAATAATATATTATTATTATTATTATTATTATTATTATTATTATTATTATTATTATATTAACAACAACTCTGTTCATATTTTTATATAATTGTATAACATTATGGCAGTTCATGGATAAGGAAGTGTTCTTGAAATGGAAATTTTGTTTTTAGAGCTGTACATGTCAAATCAGTGTTCGGAATTCCAATACAACAATTTATGAAATGCGTAATTTTTATTTTTATTTTAATTGCATATTTCATCACATCTGGGATGCCTCTTGTTTAATTTGTCCAATCAAATGCTGTCTAAGAATGCGTACTGTACAAACTGGCCCCCAGGGGCATCAAATCACAGCCAATTCAACAGCAAACTCGACATCCGGATGACACCCGTCCCTTCATCACATCACACCATCCTCCTCCTCCTCCTCCTCCTCCTCCTCCTCCTCACCTCTCACCTCTCGCCCCTCCGCACGCTTTCTCTCCGAGAAGAAAACGAGGGGATTCATTAGGAAAGCTCATTCATTCAATCTGTCACGCAGTCCATCTGGCGTCTCCGTTTGCACTGACAGGTATTTCCTTCGCCTGATGAGTTTTATTCCATCAGAGACAGAAAGCGTTCAGCGGCTTCCAAATAACGGGGAGAAAATTATCTGCTTCTTCTTTTTCTTCTTCTTCTTTTTTTCCCTCCCCTGTCTACTAGCTTCACAATTTACAATTACATGCACGACAGATCCTGAAAGTGCGTGACTCCCAAATCTAAATGGAAAATATCATGGGTTCAGGTAACTACGCGTATCATGAATATGCAGAGGCTGCTGCTTAGGAGACTGAACGAATTGTGTGCAGAAAGTCTGGGCAAAGGTTTCATTATAACGCTATTTGTGAAGAATTTCTATTTCATTTTACTCTCCAACACACAGTCTAAGTGTCTTAGACGGTGAGACATCGCATAATGTATGTTAAAGTTTGCATTCACTGCTTAAAAAAACATTAACTATAAAAACGGGGCTAATTAAGGTATCTATCAACTTTTCTCTGCACCTGTGAGTTACTGTAGCTCTGATTCAGCTATTCATCGATCAATCAAGTCAGAACTTTGATCATAAGTTTTTTTCAGTAACTGGCAGATTGTAGCCTGAATCCACACCTGGCTCGATTTTACCTTCAATAAAAAGATCACTAGAAAATCCTTATAATAAATATATACAGTATTTCATTTTGAAAAGAGATTGAATTATATTCTCAAATAAAGCGGTTTTGCTCTTTTTTTCCTCTTTGCTATAAAGACACTCCAGGAAGCGCTCGCTCTTTTTCACAGAGAACAATAATACCTACAGTATATAGACGGCGTGAAGGAGAAGCAAAATTTCTTTGGAGGTCTTTGAAAAGTTATTGACTTCCTAGTACAGATACAGACTACGGCCATGTGACCGACGAATGCCCAAGAGTAACTTGCATTGCACTGCCGCTCCCCTGTAACACACACTTCAATGCACTCTGTTTGTATTGAAATGTGACAGAGTATGGAATTTTTATCTTGATGGTCATGTGTACTGTATGTGTAAAGACACGGCCTTTACTGTCATTTCTTATTTTGATTACTAACCATCCCTCTTTTAGCATTGTTAAGAAAAATGAAAAAAATATGAAGCTGATACTAGCTTATGCAGAAATCTGATTATTAGGAACGTTACACTATCAGGGTGAAAATATACTTGCTGTTAAACTATGCATTAGCGTCGTCAACCAGCAACGTAGCGTATTTGTTCACATACTTCACTATATGATATGCGTGTTTCTGGAGGATTCCAGTAGGGGGCACACCAGAGAAGTAAACACACATGGTGAGAGTCAAGAAGCTTAGTTTCCATGTCGACATTTAAGGTCGCACTTGTCACCCATGGCATATGGGAGCAGCGGTAAAGAAATATCATAGTGTGGGACCTGGTGATTCGACTGCCCCTACTGTTTACATGCATATTGCATCTTGTGGGCACGTCACATTAATTTGTGAGGATGTACACAAGCTAATTACTAAACAAAGGCAGGATACAGGAGATACGTGCAAGCAAGTACAATTAAATGTGTATTTCACGGGTTCATCACTTACAGTAATTAAGGGTTCTACTTGGAGGCTTGTAAATTTCCAACTGTATGATTTTAATTACAGCTGTCAATATTAACATATGTGATTAATTATTAATGTTTAAGATATTATAAAACTGTGTAATCTGTTTCCTCTAACCAGTTTGTCATGCATTTCTTTATTCCAACAGTGCAGGTTTATAATAAAGTATATAGATTATAGATTAATATATAGATTATATATAATCTATATATAGAGAATATAAAAATTTATATATAGAGAGAGAATATATAAATTTATATATTTGTTTTTTTTTGTTTTGTTTTGTTTTTTATCAATGAACAGCACTAATTTTAACACACTTTTTTGTTCCAGGTCTCAGTATCATTTCCTTTGTGAGGTTGGATCATTTTGAAAAAAAAAAAAAAAACACTCTCTACCATAGTCTATACTCTGTGGGCCCACATTACCTTTTATTAGTAAAAATTATGCCAGTGGGCACACAGATTAGCCCCCAGGTTGCCTGTATGAGGTCTTTTAAAGACTAATGTAATGCAGGAACTTTTTAAATAGTAAATTCTTACGTCCTTGAGATGTCTGAAGTGTTAATATTTCCCTGAGATGACCCAAATAATGATGTCTTGCAGTCCTACCTGTGCCCACTCTCAGGGCTGCAAAGGTGATTCCTTGAACTTCCCAGTTACTTCTAATTTTTGGTAATCAGGGATGCATACATACTGTAGATGCCATAAGGATATTTTAAATACTTGAAAATGCATACGTCTAGCAGGCATGCAATGTCAAAAATCTTCTTAGGACTGATCTTCAGCACTGAAAGGGATCATCTCAGCGGCCATCATTTGGCACAAGGAATTCTTTGACGTCAACGCAAGCGTGTCCCACCCCTCAAACAAGCCCAGAATCATCCCAAGTGCAGAACGGATCTACAGCTGCGACACCTGTCCTGGTTTCGCTGCACGCTCCCACAATCGAACCCTGTCCTGGCGAGACTCCAATTCAGATCTCTGGCTTGGGAACTCAGTTCATTTGGGGATTGCCTCACAGTCTTTGTGTTGCTTTTTCACCAGTTGGAAAACTGTTTGGTCTACGCCATGCTGCGGAGAATTCTCAGCCTCATCTTCATGTTAATGTGCAGCCATCTGCTTCCCGCTTACGAGCCAAAATAGGAATCAGAGGCGTTTTTTTTTTTTTTTTTAATTCTCCTATTTAGTACAGTTTGTGAATTTCTTTTGCATAATACCAGGACAGCCTTACAGTACGAGTGTTCAGGAAATAATAACTAACACCAAGGAAAAGAAGCTAACAATGGAAATGTTGATCCATTCCATGATCATTTTCATTAACGTATACGGAAACAGACATTTCTTGTAATAACCTCGTTCAGTTGCGGCGTGTTGAGTGCCTCTCTGCTTTGCTGTATGACTAATTTTGCCATTGAGAAGTGTTGATTGATGGAGTAATGCCAAAAACCCGCTCAGTCAGAGAGACCCTTCAGTTCCTCAACACTGGAGAAGCTCCTCTAATGGACTGATGCTCATTTTCTAGCCACAGATATTTCAATTTCCAGGGACAGAAGGGTCTCCATGTGTGACCAAATGTTCAACTGGTCAGTGTATCAGGAGAAAACTTTATTTTCCTGAGACTGCACAAAGAATGCAAAACGTCATCCAGGTCACTGAGTTGGAAAAATGTTGGGTTCTACATAACCAACTCTACCGCAAATCCAAACCGAAATGATGATAATAATAAAAAAAAGGCAGAATAATGATAATAATAAAGGCAACTGAAGTGGATGGACAAGCAAACAGGTATTTTTTCCCCACACTAAGCCTTGTATGTACGCTTTAAGCCATGTTTCACACTCACTTCCCATAATTCTCCTCTCGCTCCCCCGTGCGCTAAAGAGATTTCTTATTTCCGCATCATTAGCAAATCAACGTTGGCAGAACGGAGGATCTGACCCTGTTAGCTTTGCCCTGCTGAGGATCACCGGAATTGCAGCAATCTTCAGGTCCTAACCCTGTCAACTACGATCAGAGGTTTTACACAATCATTTTACTCCAAGACATTATTTTCTGCAGACATCACTTAGGCATTTTTATTTTTTCCCAGACCACATCGTCTTCGTTGTCCTCATAAAAACCCTTCAGTACCAACCACTTGCTTCATTTTCTCTTTGACTATAGCATGTCAAATAACACAAACGGTATGGAGACAAGCGAAACTCAATTGCGTGCAGCGGATTAACTTCGAGTCTGAGCCTAAATTGGCCTTGAGAATGCTTTCAGGAAACTGTACAAACAAGTAAAGCAAATTTCTGTTCGTTAGCAACAAATCACCTCTTCCATATTAACGAGGCTGGCGGTTCACGCCGCAATCCAGTTAGCATCTGAAAGGATGACGTCAAGGTCACAGATAGCGTTTAGCCTCAGAAATGTAAAATCAGGCAAAAGTACATTTGAATATTTTTTAATTAGCCCTCATGGCCGTTGGGTAAATGTTTCGCCTGAAGTGTGAATGCGAGCGTAGCCTCTAATTAACTCAAAGGAAACTCCCCCGGGGCAGATTTAGCTTCGTTTGAGGTCCTTGTGCTTCTTTACGCGCGGTGCTAATTGTTTCAAATTCAGTCTCAGTTCATCAATCAGGTCATTTAGGTGCAGAAGGAAAGGCGCAGGGTAATGAAATAATTAGCTTGTTGGTTTTTACTCTACACCTGAGTTACATACTAAAAACGGAGGCTTGCCGTAATCTTCATCCTACAATTAACAACAGTAAAGGCTACCATCATACTGCTGAGTGTTGGAAAGTGGATATAGCCTGATTTTTATTGATTTATTTATTCATGTATTATTTTTTTAAGCTAATAATAACCTGCTGATCTTTAATGTAATCAGTGATATTATTATTATTATTATTATTATTATTATTATTGTTATTATTATTATTATTATTATTATTATTATTATTATTATTATTAGAGGTTGAAGTCCACGTACATGTCTGTGTGTCTCTCTGTCTCACTTATTAATACACAGAAATCACAGTCTGTAAGGTCGAGTATCTGACGCCTTGTTTACACTAAGTTGTTCTTCTTTGGTGCTCAGACAAATACACTTGCTGTTCGGTAATCGGAGAGAGAATCACAGATGAGAAATGGAAAAAGTCGATCAGATAAAGATGAAGTTTTGTCTTAAAACGACTCCGGCGGGTTAAAATTCACTTATACCACGTCAGCGCTGTTATTTCAGCCAAAGTGAAAATATGAACTAATCCCAGTAAAAATATTCACTTTATCTTCTCTAATTAATATCTATTGGTGCAGGTGTTTGTTTACATTGAGACAGTAGCGCATTAGTAGATTATTTTAAAGTAGATGATTAAATCCCACACATAACTGTTCATAACTCGACATTCTGATTTCAGGTTAACATTATGATGGTGGAGATATCCAAGTACCGCAAACGTTTCATTAAATTCTGTCCAGCTGCTAATTTAAGACACGTCCGCAGTTTGACGCTTGCGTGTCAAATCTTGCGGGTTACAATCTGTCATATGAGTGTATATCTACAAGTAAAAAGCAATAATATGCACACTTATAAACGTATAAACTTTTATATATGCACCAGAAGATCCAATCATTAGCCTTCTAAAGCTCACGTCAATTACGAGAACCAATACAAACAAACAAACAAAATGGTTGATTAAACTCGAAACGGTGTCGATTAATTCAGCGACACATTCAACCTTAAAAGTTTCCGGTAGAATTTCAGCAGCCCGGCTGCATTTATAACTAACAAAAACATTAAACATTAAACCGGACTAATGTCAGATACAGGTCACATTGACAGAAAACAATAACGCACAAAAGTGGAATATGAATTTTTTTGGGGGGATTTTGGACTAGCGTAGATCTTCAGTGGTTTTTTATACTAAATTATAGAAAAGATAATTATGAAAGCTCACAGGTTTCCTCGTGACATTTTAAACGTTCCAATTCTGATGAATTTTGCATGGACAGGGCAAACTGTACACGCGAGTGATGAGCTGAAAGACAGGCTGCTGCTGCAAGTAATAAATGCAGAATCTTGAACAGACCTCATACACTGTGTAGCGCGAACGACCTTTGACCTGCAGGAGTGATGCTCCGAGATGATGTTTAACCTCGAGGTCATGGCAGCGCGTTCCAATCAAACTGATGGCGAAGCACTGAAAGCATCAAACTGCATGATGCCCAGTTATGCTTGCAATGTGCTAGTTGTGTAAAAGTTAGTGCCCCTCTTTTAATTCTATGTTTTTGTGTAAAAACATAATCATCTGATTGTGTGTAAAAATAATTACCACCTTACTGCTTCCACAAGATGTAAGAGGGTAACTTGTGAATGACAGAAATCAAATAGAGGAAAGTGGAAAGGATGAAACGTACAGTAAGGAAAAGTGAAGGGAAGAAGATAAAAGGCACAAAAAACTAAAAATAAAAATGAAATCCAAAGAAGAAAAGAAGGGGAAAATTGGAACAGTGGGGGAAAAAAAGGAAAATGTGAAAGGAAAAGAAGAAATGAGAATGAAATAAATCATGGGAGTGACAAAAGGAAATGAAAAATAAAATAGAAATAGAAGGAAGGAACAAGCAAATGAGAAAAGAAGAGCAAAAGGCACAAAGATGAAAAAGCAGAAAGCAGAGGGAAAAAATCAAGAAAATGGAAAATAGGAAAATGGAGTGAAAGGGAAGAAGTTAAAAGGAATCAGTAAGTAAAGAAGAAAGAAAGAAAGAAGGGAGGAAAAAGCTGAAAGCAAAGAGGAAAGAAGAAAGGGCAGACGAAGAAAACAGAGGAAAAGAACGTAACAATGAAGAAAAATAAAATGGAAGGAGATAAATAAAGAAATGGGAATGGTGGTAAAAAATTTACAAAATCACTGGCTTAAGGTTCCAAGACTTTATGTTCAGAAAGGAAGTGAATTTAAAGGTCGCGTTGTTAATCTGATGATTAATGTATCTGAACTTAAACGATTTTTCACACATATATTTTGAGGAAAAGAGACAGATGGCAGGTCACCGGCTGAACGCGGAGACGGAGCATTTCCAGGTATTTACGAGCTCTTTCCACTAATGACCAAAAGCACTCACGGCACAAATGAAGCGCTCGCTCGTAACCCACCACCATCCGTACGACCATTATTAAAATGGCAGGTCACGAGGAGCGATGGATTTTACAAGCAAGAAGATAGAGAATAAAATCGTTCATCTTCAGAGAGCCACAATTAAATACCGCAGAGTGGAGATGTGGACAGAGTGTGTGTGATTGTATTTTTATATCTGTATCTATCCTGTACTGTATGTGATAAAACACTGACACGTCATTAGAGCAATTAATGAACTAACTAACTGTATGAAACGGAACTGGTTTTCAGTATTGTAACTCTGTTCTCTGAGACTCGGCACTTCAGCTCCTGCTCGTGTTCTCGCTCTGTAAGGGGTTTGTAAGATTCAGCTACGAGTTCCCGGCTGTTCTGCGCGTCATGTCCTGGTGTTCGTTTCTCTTTCTCTCATGCAGAGACACGGGTGAGAGTGTGAGTGTGTAACTCGCCTCAGACCTGAGAACTGAAAAGACTGAGACTCAGAGCCAGACTCTCACACACACACACACACACACACACACACACACACACACACACACACACAGCGCAGGGTTTCAGGTTGCTTGTTAGCTGTGACAGAAGGGCCAGGAACAGAGAAAGAACAGAGGGATTGTGAGAATGTGCTGCTGAGATGAACACACACACACACACACACACACACACACACACACACACACACACACACACGTTACACAATGCAGTGAACTCTATAACTTTTTACACTGTTAATTACACTAGAGTTTAGAAATGTATAATATATTAACATTATGCATCATGTAGGCTGAGGCAGAGACTGATGAACTAACACACACACACACAGGCCCCGCCTCCTTTACTGAGAACAACACACACAGGCCCCGCCTCCTTTACTGAGACCAACACACACAGGCCACGCCTCCTTTACTGAGAACAACACACACAGGCCCCGCCTCCTTTACTGAGACCAACACACACAGGCCACGCCTCCTTTACTGAGACCAACACACAGGCCACGCCTCCTTTACTGAGACCAACACACAGGTCACGCCTCCTTTACTGAGACCAACACACACAGGCCACGCCTCCTTTCCTCAGACCAACACACACAGGCCACGCCTCCTTTACTGAGACCAACACACAGGCCCCGCCTCCTTTACTGAGACCAACACACACAGGCCACGCCTCCTTTACTGAGACCAACACACAGGCCACGCCTCCTTTACTGAGACCAACACACAGGCCACGCCTCCTTTACTGAGACCAACACACACAGGCCACGCCTCCTTTCCTCAGACCAACACACACAGGCCACGCCTCCTTTACTGAGACCAACACACAGGCCCCGCCTCCTTTACTGAGACCAACACACACAGGCCACGCCTCCTTTACTGAGACCAACACACAGGCCACGCCTCCTTTACTGAGAACAACAAACACAGGCCCCGCCTCCTTTACTGAGACCAACACACACAGGCCACGCCTCCTTTACTGAGACCAACACACACAGGCCACGCCTCCTTTACTGAGACCAACACACACAGGCCACGCCTCCTTTACTGAGAAGAACACACACAGGCCACGCCTCCTTTACTAAAACTAACATGCAGGCCACGCCTCCTTTACTGAGACTAACACACACAGGCCACGCCTCCTTTACTGAGACTAGCATACACAGGCCACACCTCCTTTATTGAAACCAACACACAGGCCACGCCTCTTTTACTGAGACTAGCACACACACTGGCCACGCCTCCTTTACTGAGACTAACACACACACACACAGGCCACACCTCCTTTACTGAGACTAGCACACACTGGCCACGCCTCCTTTACTGAAATTAGCACACACAGGCCACGCCTCCTTTACTGAAACTAGCACACACAGGCCACGCCTCCTTTACTGAGACTAACACACAGGCCACGCCCCTTTACCGAGACTAGCACACAGGCCACGCCTCCTTTAATGAAGTAACACACAGGCCACGCCTTCTTTCTTACAAATTAGACCACAGATTTTCTTTGCGCCAGAGAATTCTGGTGTAAGTCGTCTTCCTGCAGCTCATGTTAGTGTAGCAGAACAAACCCACCCTAGCAGAAAATCTCCTCAGGTGTCTGCTCATCCTCTAGAGCTATCCACATCCTCGGGGAGTTTCCTAAAGATGAGAAATGTACCACAGGGAGTTTTACAGACACGGTAACCATGGCAACTCTTCATCCGTCCTTCATCTCAAACTGTACTGAAGTCTCTCTCTCTCTCTCTCTCTCTCTCTCTCTCTCTCTCTGAAGCCCTACCTGTGGCTTCAACAGTAAATTGATCAAGGACGCCCATAGAACTCAGGGATGTCTCTAATGGAGGAGTTGTGCCATGAGGATTCAGCTCGCTGTTCAGCAACAACATGCCCTGGAGTTTATTTTCCAGCTCCACACTGTACGGACTGAGGTGTTGCTACTGTACTGCAGTCCTGAAGTTAAACCCAATTTCAACCATTTTTATTATTGAAAAAATTTAATGATTGTATAATTTTTGCATAAATGTGCATTATGATGTGCAATGTGCATTTAGATTATAAAAATGTTTTTCTCTTTCTTTTTTTTTTTTTGGTAACATCTACTTGTGTGAACATAATTTAAAAAATCCAAAAGTCCTGTCTTAAATAGGAAGTCGCATCCTCTAAATTTTGTGAATTTAATGCGAAAAAGACCTGATAATGTCACATTTAAAGTACAGCACTGTACCCTCAATTATACATTTTATATTATTAATAATAATAATAATAACAATTTTTAAACAACTTAAATGTTGGTGTATAATTAACATTAGCGCTAGTCGACTTTCATTGTTGCTAATTCTGTGTTGGAATCTGTTACTTTCCACATAGTTGCACATTCTCTCATTATTTTTACATTATTTGTAAAAAAAAAAGTTTAACTTCTAAGAGAAGAGCTATGTAAGTAGCGCCACGAATGCAGCCTTACTTCCAAAGCACGGTCTGGGTGTTTTTTTCCAAGAAAGCTCAATGTAGTGACATGACAATTCCCAAATTAACCAATTAAAAATGTCTCGAACGAGCCACCGTGCCAGAAAGTTCTCCCGCAGGACGGCGACTCTCTCTTTAGCCCATAAATCAGAATCAACCTTGTTAAAGTCAATAAAGTCCTAACGTCAGGATCAGCGGAGCGCTCTGGAGGAATGTGATCTTCCTTCCTTAAGGTATTAAAGTATGTGATGTAATTAGCCCATGCGTCCAGGTAAGTTGTTCTCCACGTGTGCATTGCTCTTTGTCTCATTTCTTTGCTACTTCACAAGAAAATCTTTACTCAGACATGAAAAATATGTGCAAAGGACGGCTAGTACATCTTATGTAAGTAATACAAGCAATCTTCATAATGTAGGAATGTAAGCACTGTTCTTGATTTTGTAAATTTAGGAAAAATTAATTCAAAGTCAAAATTTGAATTCTACTGAACTGTAAAGTGCACTCACAGGCCATGTCACTGGATACACCTGTACACCTGCTCATTATATATCTAATCAGTCAATCATATGGCAGCAACTTGATGCATTTAGCCATGCAGACATGGTCATGACGATCTGCTGAAAACCAAGTCAGAATGGGAAAGTATGGTGATTTAAGGGACTTTGAATACGGCATGGTTGTTGGTTCCAGATGGTCAGGTCTGAATATTTCCCAGACTGCTGATCTATTGGGATTTTCATGCAGGGTTTATAGAGAATGGAAATAAAATACCCAGTGGAGGCAGTTCTCTGGATGAAAATGCCTTGCTGATGCCAGACGTCAGAGGAGAACGGCCGGACTGGTTCGAGCTGATAGAAAGGCAAAAGCAACTCAAATAACATTTTGTTCCAACTGAGGTCTAATGAAGAGCATCTCTGAGCAACACGTTGAACCTTGAGGCAGATGTGCTACAGCAGCAGAAGACCACACCGGGTGCTGCCCCTGTCGGCTAAAAACAGGAAACTGAGGGGAACCTACAATTCGCATTGGGTTCACCAAAATTTGACAAAGACTGGAGACATGTTGATGAGTTGTTTTGTTGCCGCAGCCTACCTGAGTATCGTTGCTGAGCAGAGGATAACGCGCCAAGTCACAAGGCTAAAATCATCTCAGACTGGTTTCTTGAACATGACAATGAGGTCGCCCACACAGATCTCCATCCAATAAAGCACCTTTGGGACGTGGTGGAACGGGAGTTTTGCATCATAGCATGATGCTATCGTGTCAATTTGGACCAAAATCTCGACACAATGTTTTCAGCACCTTGTTATGACTCTATGCCAGTGAGGATGTATTTAACATCAAACACCAAACAAATAGTTTTATATCACTATGATGATCAGCCAAATTCATAGAGGATATTGGTTCCACTTTTGTGGTGTCAAACACGCCAAAGGACACCTTGGATGAGGTTAAGGATGAAACTTGCCAAATAAAAAGTGCACAATATTTTCCCCTTATTAGCAATGACACATTTGGACATCTAAAAATGTACATTTTATATGAGAATTCTCTGAAGCTATGAAGTAAACAATGCATGACGATTGTGTATTGTAGAAATGTAGCATTTTAAATATTACAGCAAAACTGCATGAATTCATTTTTCCCTCAAAAAAGTTTCTTTATAACGTTAAGATGAGTAATATCTTTTTTTTTTTTTTTTACATATTTGTAGAAAATAAATCCACTAAGTAACATTTCTAAGGACTGTCCTTGTCAGGGTTGTGGTGGAGATGATCCTTCAGCGCTTTAGCAATTTGGGAAATGACTTTACTTTGCTAAGAGGAGTTCAGACGTTGGAGCTGTTTATTCTTTAGAGAGTGACAGAGAGATGAAATAAAATATAAATGGCTTTTTCTTCCCTGTTTACATCTTCATCACTTTCCTGAGCGCTGTTTGAAGCTGTGATCACAAATATTTCTGTCTTTCATCTGTCGAGGTCTACCCCATTTATTAACAAAAAAGCCATTGTCAAGATGAAAAGAAAGTTCTTTTTTTAATGGTGCGGGAAGATTAAAGTAAAACTGACATGAAATACATAATGAGACAAGGTGAAAATGAGAAGTTTGTGCAGCAGGCATTTTAGAATTTGGAAAAGTTGCAAATGAGTAAAATTGGCATGAGGCAATCAATCAATCAATCAATCAATCAATCAATCAATCAATCAGCCTCAGGTTTATGTTGTGTATACTGTAGTAATGAATGATGCAAGTTGATGCAGGTTCAGTTATGACTAAATTAGTAATGAACATGGAGTGGGAAACAATTATTGTTGTTATTATTAAATCAATAGTTTGTTTATTTATTTCTTTATTTAATACATTTAGCATACATACAAATTTGATGTTGTAAAAAAAAAAAAAAATCAGAATCAGGTAATATAATGGGGAAGCTGACCAAGCTTATTTCAATTCTTAAGAAACTTGGAGTCATGTGACAGGATGTTGAATGCCTGACCTTTGCACTTTTGTCAATCCCTACTTATTCACAGGAACAAAAACATATACTACAAAGTTTGATTAGTGGTGCGGCTAGTGTTTGTACCTTTTCTGATCATTTAATTTACTTTACATTTACCAGAATTCATCTTATCTGCATCTCCTTTGTTCAATTTTACAACCACTAACTAAAATTTATTATTATTTTTTTTTTCATTTTAGTTTAATGCAGCCCATTTTAAAAGTAGGAAACATTCAAACATAAGAAAACAATAACAATATGTTGTAGTATGTTATTTGTTTTTAATATATTTATGTTTATTAATTGATGATGTACTATAACACTCTGTGCTAAATACTGTACATTTACAAGATATTTAAATATATTCTTGATATCATTTGGAGACTTGCTCCTTTCCGATTTTTGCTCCATCATCAAACCCATGATAGTGATAGATTTTGCTACACCGGAGCCACTTAAACTGCCTTGGAGGCAGCTGAATTTCTCCATAGAGAAATGAATGTAACTCACTTGTCCTGCCGAAACCAATCTATTTAACAAATGAGCCTTATGTTAATGCAATCTGGAGGGTGATTTATAACTGCATATTATATTAACACAGGTGGGAGAGCGCGCAAAACCATCAGGAAGTATGCACTGACATATCGGAAAGGAAATGACTGGTTGATTAAATGTATTCCATGACTCAAGTTTCTTTATAGTGATGTGGAGAAAGTTCTTCACATCATGGTCCAGGGCTTGAGGGCTCGAATTTTGCCTCCGGTCTGTTAGCATAGGCAGAGTAGGCAGAATGGCGTTTCCATCTTGACTGTAGTCTATGATTGGGAGAGTGAGTGTGTGTGTGTGTGTGTGTGTGTGTGTGTGTGTGTGTGTGTGTGTGTGTGTGTGTGTGTGTGTGTGTGTGTGTGTGTGTGTGTGTGTGCGCCATGGGATGGGTTGCCACCCCATTCAGGATGATCCCCACCTTGTACTCTGAGTTTCCTGGCTTATGCTCGAGGCCCCCCGTGACCCTGTACAGAATCAGTCCTATAAATAATGGATGTATGAACAGAAGTTCCTTGCGTTCGGGGTTAAACTCGTCATTAGAGTTCTGCTTAGCTAGACATGTCCACCAGCACTTGGCTTTCAACACGCTTTCAACACACTCTTTCAACCTTTAAAAATCAGGGATTGAAAATACAGACGCTTGAACAAAATCTCTGTGAAATGGATGAAGCACACGTTCTGAATACAGTTCAAATCTCTGCATATCTCATGAGGTATACAAAGCATTGGTACTCAACCTCACAGCTTTTCAACATTTAGATTCAAATCCTATTCAGTGAAACCGTGTCAGAGATCAAATCCCACGAGCGAAGGATGAACAAGTAGTGCAGTTATTCGGTACAAAACAAGGCCGAGTCCATTTGTAAACCTCATGTTACTGCCTCGGGGTGATTCTCCAAATATTTCTGCTTGTAAGGCTTTTTTTTTTTTTTTACTCCAGTGTCCACCAGTATTCCTGTTATCGCCTTTTATTGTGTAACAGAACATCAGTGGATCAAAGGCACAGATAGAACACGCTTCCAAGAAAAATCCAGATTAAAGTGGAATCATGGAACAAACAAACAACAAACAAAAACAAACAAACGACCTGCAACCTGCAACAGCACTACAAATCCAATCACGGGCACAAACTTGGAAGAAAGAAGAAGAAAAACCAGGACAGATAATAAGAAAAAGCGTCTGACCTCAAATACAAACAAGTGAAAAAAATTAATCCACATTTTATATTAATGCGAAACCATGGATCGGTTTAAGTACAAGCTGCATGAGGTCGGAAAACAGTATCAGATATCTGCAAGTTTGATACCGAAGAAATTCCCAAATATAATCTGTAACATTTTGAACAAACAATATGTGTTTGCTGAAAGGTAGACAGAGATAGAACTGAGATGTACCAAAAAGAAATATTGATACTGACAGTATTCAACACATTACAAAATCTGACATATAAAGGGCTGGATGATTTTTATTGCTTTATTTTTTTCAGCTTCACTGACAGAAGTTTAGCTTCACATATTTATGACAATGCATTCTAATACATAATTAATTAATGCAATTATTAAAGGATAAAAAAGTATAGCATGGGGACCCAAAAGAAAATTTGATATAAGTGGTATTAAATGTTTTCTGCAAAGACACAGCTCTAAGGAAATGAAAGCAGTGCTGGGCTCAGACTCTGTTCCAACCAAAAATACACAACACGAGCTGATTCCAAATAGGCCTGCTGTTATCTGGACCGTACCCTAGCCAACCAATAGTAGAGCTCAGTGGGGGACGAGCTGCTCAGCACCGACCCCAAGCCACAAGCTTACAGAGGCCAATTATTATTATTATTATTATTATTATTATTATTATTATTATTATTATCATCAAAACTCATAGAACCCATTAAAAAAATCGAAAAATAACTCGCAGCATAGATACAGATACAGGATCTCCATTACAACAGCAGGAAGCTAAACCACTTAGCATGCCGCTAATGCCTGATATAAATCTTTTGAGCATTAGCATAAAAATGAACGCTGCGTATGAAGCCACTACGACGAGTTCCTACTGTATATGCGGATGTAAAGAACACTGCAATCAGTCGATAGAAAAACTTAATCTCATCTACTTGGCACGTCCAATTCGCTGAAAGCTAATCAGAGATAACAAAAAGAGAGAGAGAAAGAGAGGAGGGGGGACCGGGGGGGGGGGGGGTGTCCTCATGTATATCAACCCGAATGAGGCGCTGCAGCACGGATCTCGTTTAAAGCAACAAAAGAGTGTGTAATTAAACCGGCTCAATAATTACACAGGTCACATGTCAATGGCTGACATCACAGCTAAACGGAGCGTTTCTAATTGGGTCTTTGAGCTGTTCAGACTGTCGTTAGGGTCGTGAGACGCCCGGTAAGTTGGAAGTTTTATGATTACAGACCAAGCCGGGGTATTACGTTTTTTTTACGCTGTAGTCAGTACCAAATACTGATCCAGATCTATCTGTATACATATTTGTGTTGGTTTATCGTCACGTTAAACTACATATAAAATGAGAAGCTTACCGAAAGGTTGTGTAATGAAACACAAAGGACCGTCCAATCCGTCCAATTGGCTCAGTTTTACACCGGATGCCCTTCCTGACATGACTCTTCCATTACACCCGGACATGGAGACGGAACCGCACCCTCTGGCTGGGGTTTGGGCTTTGGATGGCAATTAAACCCGGATGGCAGATGAGAAACCTACCACTGAGCCACCAATGTTTGCATTTAGTCTAACATTATTGGAAACAGTAGCCTGTTTAATGACTGTATCTAACCAATCAATGCGCTGCACTATTTGTAGCTCCGCCCTGGGCAAGATGCAGAACTTCAGAACAAAAGTTCAGCTCAAAATATGTGACAAAACAGATGCTAGATGCACAAGACATCCTTTTCCTACATGTTTGCACCGGATGCATTTAAAAACAGTTCTGTTTTTCCAGTAGTGATGGTATACACCAATTAGCCATAACATTTACACCACCACCAGGGGAATTAAACAAGAATTATCACCAACTATATGCCAGTCCACTGGTAATAGGATCATGGGCACCCAAGGCTCACCCATGCCTTTGGCACTAAAGGCCAGCCCGTCCACCAGATCCCACCGAAGGTTAATGTAGCACAAACCACAGAGAAGGTCACCACTGGCTATGATAGAAAGGCACCAGAACAACCAGTGCACCACAGCCCACCGCTCATGGACCCCAGCAGGCATGGAATGTGCCATTCAAACAAGTCCGATCCCCACAACCCATAGCACCCAATGGAACTGCTGCTAACGTTCCAGTACCGGACACCACAGCACCCCCCAGAGGTCCCATGGAGCCACATCCAGAGCTGCCCAGTAGCACAAAGGGAACCCATAACCTAGGTGGACTTGATGGTGTTAATGGATTTAAAGTTATGGCTGATCAGTGTAGAGTACCAGGAGCTGAGACACATGGATTCTTTATACTTCCATTTATACTTTATCTTCCAACATTAAGTCTTAAATACAGTTCATTAGTAATGACTCTTAACAGGCTGGGCTTTTATAACCCATTAAGTTTTGTTCCCTCACTCTGGTTAAAACGAGAAGTCAGCTCAAATTATATAGCAGCGGTGGGATCATCTTACAATGATGCCTCGCTGATCTCTCTGCTTTCTTTGTCTTCGTGCTCATCTCTGTAAGTGGACTGCTGCTCTAAGTACATCAGACATTTAAACACCCTGCAACAATCAGAGATTGTTCTGGAAACATCACCATGTGGCATTAACATGCTGAGGCTTTCCAGTCCTAGGAATTCCCAGAGCTTCTCAAATTCTAGTTTTATTGCCTAAAAGTGACCATAATGAAGTCAAATGTATAATCATTTTAACAACTGAATGTTTAAACAATATTTGTTTAGTTAAAACATTTTGGTACATCATTGTAAATCCTCCAAAAGTATAAATGTATTTAAAAAAAATTACATCTTTTTTTAACTATGCACATTTTTCGCTAACATTTTGCACTTAGTACTTAGTCGTGTGATCAGTTGTCATGATGATGATATTCGAGAAATTTAGATCTCTGAATTTATGTTCAGTTGCCAACATTTGGTTCACTTCCTGTATTGTAGACTATAAAAGCGCAGTACAGTGGAACCCATAATTCCACAGCGCAAGCACGAGAAAAATCATTGGCTCAGTTGTGATCACTTGCTGCTCGGTGTCAAAACAAGAGTCGCATACGTGATACATGATACTCGGCGCTCGTAAACTAATACTTGCTCGGTTTCCGATAAAAAAATGTATTCAAAATCTTTGTTTGGTTTGCGGAACACTCACAAACCACGTTACTCGCAATCCGAGGTTCCACTGTTTTTTTAAAATGTCTTACCAGTATCCCTGTTTTCGATGTCTGGTTTTCCCTAGCCTTCCCCTGATGTCACTTCCCTGTCATTCCAGTGGCTAAAAAAGTACAAAAATTAAAAATAAACCACACAAAATGTTGTAAATAAAAGACTGCTACCATCTTTTATTCCTGTGATTCCAGCTAGATAATCTAAACGCCATCAAGTGGCTCTGATCTGTTCTGCTCGAGCTCTGCCAGGCTGAATGCCCACCTCCTTTTTACTACAATATAAATGGGAATTAACCACAAACCATGCAGAAAGCAACAATGCATAATGTAGCACCTTCCTCGTTTTACTAACATGAAAGGAAAAACTGTCCCCATTTCCGTGCAAGAATAAAAGGATAGGGTGTGACATCGTGCTGGGAAATTTTCATTTATCTTGCCCTGACCATCTTAAAAGAAAGGTCCTGCAATGTATTATACCGAGTTTCTGCTTGAAAGCAGCTCTAATGCTGAGATTAAAGCTGGAATATCTGACATTTCAGGTCATTGATATGCTACGGAGGATCTGCTAGACTTCAAACCCGATTCATCACACGGCTTTATTGCGGAGATGAAACGGTGCGTCACCTGAAACCCACCGACTTTCTGTTGAAGGGGACTGAACATTAAGTGAGGAATAATTCATGATGTGGAGTGGAGTTAATGTTACCACCCCAGAGTTGATCATTGTCCCGTAGCAGCATGCCCTGAAGTGTTTTATTACTCTTCTACAATGACAGTTTGCTAACGAGTCCATCCATCCATCCATCCATCCATCCATCCATCCATCATCTATACCGCTTATCCTGTGTAGGGTTTTTTTTTTGGAGGGGGGGGGGCTTAGGGAGCTTAGGGAGTTTAGGGCATAGGGTAGTGTATATCCCGGATAGGGTGCCAACCCATCACAGGGCACACATGTGAACACACACACATACTCAAACATCCAGTTGTACACTATGAGCAATTTTGAAACTGATTTACACAATTTACAGTAGCGCCAGTCTTTGGACTATTGGAGGAACAGAGGAAACCCACCAAGAACACAGAGAACATACAAAATTTCCATACACAGACCTGAGGTCAGATTCGAACCCTTGCCCCTGTAGGTTTATTGTTAGTTCTGTATAATGTTCTGATGTGATATTTATTCATGTATTTATTTACTTTAAATCTCAACTGAGTGCAGTTTTATGCCTTCAAAAGATTCTTTAACCATGAGTGATTTCCAAGTGAGTCGAAATCCAATTCCAGCAGAGGGCCTCGCTCAATACCAGTGCTGAGACGTGAGCCCTCAACCTTCTGGTCTCCAGGGAACAACTGTAACAGTCTAACCAAACAAGTGCCCTGGCGTTTTTTTTTTTTATTTTTAAGTCATGATGTTGACTAAATGTCTATGTGTTAAACTGTACATGCATCCTGTAATCACTTCACATGCTTCTGGTTTTTATTATTCTTTTCCACCCTCTTCACCTTTGTTAACATCTGAGCTGGCGCCAAATCTGTTCTCTGCATAGCATTACAGCACATGCCCTGGGCTAGCCGAGCCGCACGCGCGCCGATGTTTTATTGAACAGCTGCTCTTGCGAAATAGATTCACAGTCCCGCTGAAGCACCGTAGGGGATTTTTTTTTTCTTCTCATGCTTTTCTTGACTTTCAACAATCAGCCTTGAGCAGAAAAAAAAGAAAATCCAACAAATTTAAATAAATAAATAAATAAATAATTTGATCCCGCCAACAGAACCAGACCGAGTTAATATTCGTTCATCATGCACGGCTTGATCCGCTCTGTCTCTGATCCCTGTCTCTTTGAGGTTCTGAAGATTCTTACACCACTATATATATGTTTCACTAGATTGTATTTTTATAATTTTATCACCTTTTATTTGTAGGTGTTCAGGAAAAACCGAAGTATCTATCTGCACCATTAAATAGTAGAAGCAAACATTGCTTAAAATGAAAATCCTAGCAGAGAGAGAGAGAGAGAGAGAGAGAGAGAGAGAGAAGAGATTGAATTTTATCACAAATCTGAATTTCACTTCCCAGTGAATCAGCTTTTCTGTAGAGTGAATTTCATTTATTTATTTATTTATTTATTTATTTATTTATTTATTCTTGTTTATTCGGTCTGAATACTGCTATAACAGAAAAAATTTAAAGCTTTAATGTCTTTAGCCAACAGGTCAAAAGCCATAAACATAATCTATAGCTTGTGAATAAATGTTGGCACCTCTGACTAACACCGTGACTCACAATTTATAGAGTGCAAACTCAATTTCATGTCAAATATGGTTGATGAGATCAAGGCAACTAAAATCATTCAGGTTTAGAGTGCCACTAGGCTTTGTGGCACAGCTGTGTGTTTAAGCTTATTTAGACACATAACACTTTCCATCATCTTTATCGGCAAATGTCAGGTTTGTTCCCCAAATGGAAAGAAAGCGGCATCTAAATATAAATAAAGCAAAACAAATCTAAATGAATGTTTGTTTCTGGGAATCAGGGGCTCTGGTGGTTTCATCTGTAACAAGCAAAAAAAAAAAAAAAAAACTCCGGTCATTAATATTCATGCTGGTTTCCAAGCAGATCGAGTGCCTCGTCTCATGAATATTGATGCAGACTTTCCTTGCAGTTTAAGCGATGTTCACTTCGCATTAGCTGCTAATGAATCATTCTCGTCTCGCTTTATATTCATATCGGCAGTTCTCTCTGTGGAACTGGGCTCAGTCACCGGTAGAAACAAGCTTACTGAGCATCAAATGGTTAGTTAATTTCGCTTCTAAATGTAAAGCATTTCAGTACAAATGGAAACAGGTGCATTATGGACCACAGGCTGTGAATATTGTGCCTGGCTTTGAAACTGAACCGTGGCATTACTGTCTGCGCCGAGTGCCATTCTCTCCTGCTGTTATACCTCATTTGTCACCATCAGAAACCCATTTCATTATTATTTTTTTTTCTTTTTCAGCTTTACCGAGGTTTCAGGCTGTCATGCACGCATGAACACTTAGAGGATTTGTCTGGTAAGACAGTATGTTACGCTGCCATGATGTGTGATGATTTGGTTAAGTCTGGCTGCATTGATCTTTTTACTACTATCACTAGCCCAAAAACATTAACAGAATCCAACCGCAAGCATGTGACCCATACCTGTACCACGTTGCCCACTAAACCATACCCAATACCCTCAGCACATTGAGTACCCAACTCTAGCAAAAGACACGAAACCCCATCAACCCCTAGCATAAAACAAAATACCTTTAGCACAATACACATCAAACCCTAGCACAATACCCAATACTCCCAGAGCATACTACACACCGAACATATACAGTAGCATAATACCTGTAGCAAATTCCACTTAAAGCCTTAACATAATACCCACAGCAGATTACCCACATGCCCTTGCATAAAACCTAATACCCTTTAGCACATTCCACACCAAACCCATACCATAAGACCCAGTACCCCCATAGCACATTCCACACCAAACCCATGCCATAAGACCCAGTACCCCCGTAGCACATTACACACCAAACCCATGCCATAAGACCCAGTACCCCCGTAGCACATTACACACCAAACCCATGCCATAAGACCCAGTACCCCCGTAACACATTACACACCAAACCCATGCCATAAGACCCAGTACCCCCATAGCACATTCCACACCAAACCCATGCCATAAGACCCAGTACCCCCGTAGCACATTACACACCAAACCCATGCCATAAGACCCAGTACCCCCGTAGCACATTACACACCAAACCCATGCCATAAGACCCAGTACCCCCATAGCACATTCCACACCAAACCCATGCCATAAGACCCAGTACCCCCGTAGCACATTACACACCAAACCCATGCCATAAGACCCAGTACCCCCGTAGCACATTACACACCAAACCCATGCCATAAGACCCAGTACCCCCATAGCACATTCCACACCAAACCCATGCCATAAGACCCAGTACCCCCGTAGCACATTACACACCAAACCCATGCCATAAGACCCAGTACCCCCGTAGCACATTACACACCAAACCCATGCCATAAGACCCAGTACCCCCATAGCACATTCCACACCAAACCCATGCCATAAGACCCAGTACCCCCGTAGCACATTACACACCAAACCCATGCCATAAGACCCAGTACCCCCGTAGCACATTACACACCAAACCCATGCCATAAGACCCAGTACCCCCATAGCACATTCCACACCAAACCCATGCCATAAGACCCAGTACCCCCGTAGCACATTACACACCAAACCCATGCCATAAGACCCAGTACCCCCGTAGCACATTACACACCAAACCCATGCCATAAGACCCAGTACCCCCATAGCACATTCCACACCAAACCCATGCCATAAGACCCAGTACCCCCGTAGCACATTACACACCAAACCCATGCCATAAGACCCAGTACCCCCGTAGCACATTACACACCAAACCCATGCCATAAGACCCAGTACCCCCATAGCACATTCCACACCAAACCCATGCCATAAGACCCAGTACCCCCGTAGCACATTACACACCAAACCCATGCCAAATAAGACCAAATGCCTGTAGCAAACTTCCTACTAAACCCTTAACATAATACCCAGTACCCACAGCACATTAACCATCACCCTTAGCATTAAATCTGCACATTATACAGCAAAACCCATAGCACAAAACACAATACCTGTAACGCAAGACCTAATAAACCCGAGCATACGACCAAATACCACACAGCACATAATCTACCAAATCCTAGCATGAAGCTAAATACCTGTAGCACACAACATACAGTACCAACCCCTAGCATAAGACCCAATCCAACCAGCACCTTACACACAAAACCCCTCCCATAATGTGAGAGCAAATATGTGTAGAAATTTGCAAACTAAATTCTTATCATAAGACTTAATACCTGTAGCACATTACCCACAAGCCCTGGCAAAAAAGCTAACAACCCAATTACACATTATGCACCAAACCCAGGACAAAAACCCAATAAACCATTGCATAACATCCACCATTAACATCCACCATGACATCCAATACCTGTAGCACATGACACAATATACCCTTGCATAAGACCAAACATAAACATCTGTAGCACATTACATACCAAACTCCTAGCATGGAATCCAATACCCCATAGCACAAGGCCTGTTAACCCTACGACAAGACAAAATGACCTATAGCACAAACAATTTTAGCCGCAATACAATACCTAATAACCCTAAAAACGGACTGATAACCCTCTGCACAATACTGGATAACCACGAGAATTACAAAGTGTTCGGACTGATCTTACTGGCTCTTGTCATGAATCTCTGGGTGATATGTGAGCCATCATGTCTCCTCACGGATCAGATTCTCTCCCACTTACCTGTATAAAAAAGAAAGAAACACGAGTCAGAATAAAACGGTACAACTTTAAATATTTTACTCAGTCACACTTTCCAGTTTTAGATGTTGGTGCCCAATATGGAGCACAGCTCGGTTAGCAAACTCGGTGTATAACCCGAAGCCCGGGCCCGGACATGTTATGAGGAACACTAATCACACATTTCCCATTTCTACAATCAAATATTTCCTCAAGTGGACTGGAGGCAAAATCTCAAGTTACTGTACATCAAAACCACATTTGATAACTGCTTGATGGGGTTCCAAAGGTTTCCGGGCAAAATATCTTGTGGGTGAACACTGTCTGCTAACTTTTACTTGACTTTGTCGCGGTGTGGCAGAAAATTCCCCTGGGTTTGAGTCTGCATTTTATATTTAGTCTATTTATTTCCCATATCGCATTGCATATCTCTGCTCTTGAACTCAACCACAAGGTATGATCTGAATATTTCCGACAGTTTACATGTGGGTCAGTATGTCTTAGCTGAATAAACTCTTAGCTAACCACTGCCTCCGGAGGACCTGTTATAGACAAACAGATGGTAAATTACTCAAGCAATCGATGGCACGTTATAAAAACGTTACTCATCAGACTTATTTTACTACTCTGTATGACTACAGTATTTTACATTTATGTACACCTCCAGGTTAAAACATTATAATAAGTGATCATGGTTAAAGTGTTACATGTGTCTGGGCTTTGCTTTAGAACACCATCACACCTGAAGTACCACCACCACCACCACCACCACCACTACATCCAAGGCTCCGCTTCAGCACTTTGGAGAGCTCCCAAAACAATAATCCCAAACATGTGCACCCAGGAGGAGTCCGCCTCAAGTGGTCATGGTTGGATGGAGATAACTGCACCGAGCTGCACTGACTGGCAGAGGAGCTTAAAGGCAAGAACTCAAAAGTTAGACTCCAGAGACAACAAATGTGCCGCATCGCTGGATTGCTGCTCACTAACAGCACCTGTGTGCCTAATTCAGACTCCCTACAAAAAAACTCTCATTTCTGTGCAGAACCGACCACGAGGATGAAAATGCTTGATAAGAATACTACCTGGTATGGTTAGCAAAAATTAAAGAAACCAATGCGATATTTCTCCGGTGCAGGCATTGTTTCTGAAACTGTGAGCTTACAACATGAACACTCATTTCCACCCACAGCTTATAGATCAAAGGGAGTTAAAACATCTCTGGTGAGCGCTGTTCAAAATCCAAAGCCGAGTTATATCGAGTCATGATACACAATCCTATAAAGGTGGTCTTTGTATCCTGTACAGGGTCGTGAGAGGGATATTCCAAGGGGGGTCAGCCCTGGATGGGGTGTCAATCCATCACAAGGCACAAGCACACACACCATGGGAAATATGGAAACACCAGTTACTGTTGGAAAACATGCAAGCTGTACGCATCCCAGACCTGAGGTTGGACTCAAACCCTCGACCCTGGAGGTGTGAGCTAACAGACAGTAACACAACATAGCTAACGGAACAACACCAACACAAACCGAAACCGAATATCAGGGTCATATCAAGGTTTTTAACTAACAATGTACATCCGGTCGGCTGTCCTGACAGCTGTGAACAGCTGTATTAATCGTCTAGTCTATGCAACCGAGGTTTGCTTCTAAACTTCTCAGTATGAAACACACCAAGTCTTTCCTATTTCTCCATTGTGTACGCTTCGATTGTTATACGTCTGACCGCCTTCATTGTTTTCCTAGCCCTCTTTGTTGTTCCTTCGACCTCTTCTTGGATTAACCTTTTGTCGAGTTTGCTTTCCCTGATTGTGTACTGACTTTAGTTTACCCTGCTCCTTCAAGTCCAGTGTGCTTCGTATACTAATAACCTTCCCTGCACAGATCTTCATTCTGGAAGGCTACACTCGATTTTGCTAGTTACAGACAATAAGCTGGAGCACATCCCATTTTTCCTTCATCCCTATTCATTACTGCCTCACTCTTTCTCCGACTGAAAGATATGACACCTTGTGCGAGTTTAATGACATGCTGTGTGTCGAAGAGTTCAACTTCGAGGGCAGGGAATTTAATCATTTGGCAAATACTGGTCGCGTTTGCTCACTCGGATTGACACAAAGAGATTTTAATGAAGGTGAATGTCAAACTGAGCTCTCATTTTCCATTATTAGTTTTTTTTTCCCCCTAAACATTATTGTCTAGAGCCGGGATCAATTCAGAGACACACCAAGAGTAAGTCAAGAGAGCTGGGAGGTCAAAACCAGGAATTATCACTAAAACTTTTAATAATGACACTTTATACCTAGTGCTTAAAAAACAAGGTTTTTATAGAAGTAAAAATGGTGTTCAAGTCAAACCAGGACTTTTGATAGTGCAGAATCACAGAACAACACAGTTCTGAGAGTAAAAACTCCCTTTATTTCTCTATATAATCCCCTGATACACTAATGCACTGATCCCAGTGTTTCCATACTGCTTGGACACCATCAAGGTAGAAAGTTTTCTCCCGGGAACTTCTTTAGCGGCCCAAACATGTGGAAATTGCTTGGTTAACCGCCGATTTATTAAGGATCAAGTGTTCCACTTGCTGAATGTTCACTGGAACGGACGTACGGCCTTCTTTAAAACGTTCACAAAAAAGCCTCATCAGTGTACTTCGCTTGAAGACGTCTTTAAATGTCAATCGCTTTTACTCCTTCATTCAAGTCCTGGTTTGACTTGAATGCCCATCTTACAGTATATAAAAATGTAAAATTAAGCGCATGCGTGTTCTGTTGTGCTACGTACAGATGTCCTCAATAAGAACGCGCATCTCGAGGAAAGGAACCTCACGAGCTGCCGCGGGAGTGCGCGAGCCTCGGTGAAGTACTCATGCACGTGATGTACATTACCTCTAGGGGGCAGTCGTGTTTCAGTCTCAGTTATTGCGCGTCTACTGAAGCCGATAACGCTTCATTATTAAGCATAATAATTCTTGGTCTCTCTCAGGCACAACAAATGTGGAGACGAGAATCTATCATACATCTGTTTTTTTTAACATTAATTTAATAACAAATATGTATTTGCAATAACCTTTTTGGAAAAAAAACCATCTACCGTTTATGTACATACTTTTTTTCTGGGTTGCTACATGATAGTTTGCACTTGCAAAGAGAAAACTTTGTTCTATCCAAGTGAAGAAAAATTATATTTGTGTAATCCTGTTGTAATTAACACACATTTACAGCTGTGTAAAGACACAGTGGGGCAGGTACGGTATCAAGTATCATCCAAAGAGGCAAATGAGTACATGTCAGTATTTACAGTCACATTAACATACGTGTATTGAGTTTATTAGCAAAGTGATTTTAAGGAAAACCTCAACAACCTGCCAAGGATTGCAATAAAAAAAAATTGTCCCTGTTATCAGTCTTTTATTGCCGCCTCACCACTTAATAATGCTAATAATAAAAACAAACAGCGAGCACAAGTGAGAATGAGCTCCATCTGCTACGGTACAACAAACTGACAAAACTTCCAAAGAAAATAAATCAAGTCTTTCTTGAACCAACAGACAATCACCAGTTACTTTTTTTTTTCTTCCCTGATAAAAACATTTGCATGGCCTCCGGTGGTAAAACAAATAAAAAGTGTCCATATAAACACACCCCTGAGACCAGCCAGACCCGCCAGCCATTTGGAAATCATCTCAACGTGAAAGCGGCTGAACCGAGCATCAGCGCTTTGGTGTTCTCGAGACAAGGTGAGAGCGAGAAGTGAATTTCACCTTCCGACACATCTGCACCAAAGCTGGCAGCAGCGTGTGTAAATAAGCACTCATGAAATGCAAATGGACTGACATGAGAGCACGCGAGAGATAGACAGAGAGAGAGAAGGTGTGTTTAAATATTCCATTTGTGCCGTTATGTTAACACTCCTTTACACAAAAGCACCGCTGAATTCTCGCCTTTCTTTTTAATTAATGAATTTATTTTTTTTTACACAGAGCCAGTGGACTGTCCATCTAATTTAAGTCTAATAGAGAAGTAAATACCAGAGAATCGTGACATTGGCTGTATTTATTAACACCACAGAAGGGCCCATATTTTACTATTTCATTAACAAATTGCCCAAGCGTGTCTACACAATTACAGTTTCTATGTAAAAAAAAAAAAAAAAAAAAGAGAAAGAGAACTGCAAAGTTAAAAAACAAGCTGGTTTCTCTTACAGTATATGAGGTTCACCTTATACATTACATGACTGTGATCATACCTCACTGGTACTGTATCTCCCCCCTCCCCCTCTCTCTGATGTCTCTCCTGAGCTGCCAGTGATCCAGACCCCCTCTGTCCTCTGGACCTGTCTGACTCGTCCCAGTGCTTCTGGTTGGAGATCTGGTCACATGGAGCCCCGTGTGGTCTGACTGGGACGCGTGTGGTGACTGGGGACGGTTCCCCTTCACCATGAAGACGCTCCTGTCCTCGGCTGATACAGTCAGCTGTTCTCTGAGGACTCGTGACTGCAGTCGCTCGATAGTTCAGGACTGGAGTTTCCTACAGTCTACCGGAGCCTCCAGTAACCAACTGGACTCCTTATGAACTTAAACACGTCTCCTGTTATACTGAACGTCCAGCCTCCTAACACACAGTATGAGGTCAGATCAATCCCTGCTCTCCGGTATCACCCAGATGAGGATGGGTTCCCTGCTGAGTCCGGTTCCTCTCAAGGTTTCTTCCTGTTACCATCTACAGGGTTTTCCTTACCACTGGCTTGTTGATCAGGGACGATCTGATCATTCTGATTCATACACATTTCATACAAACTTCCATAACTTTTTTTTAATTGTAATTGTTGCAAAGCTTTACACAATCATTAAAAGTGCTATAAAATGTAATTAATAAAGAAATAATAGAATATAATAACTATAGAGGGGGATTTCTTTGTTTACTTTCTGGCTAAGATAAAAATGGAAAAGGACCAAAAGAGCATTTTTTGTTATAGTTTTTTTTTTTTTTGCAGGTTTATGCTTTTATGATGGTTGGACTCACATCTCATTCTCTCCGTACTTGGTGAGTTTCCCCTGGGTACTCCAGTTTCTTCCCACAGTCCAAAGACCTGCGGATTAGGTTAACTGGCATTCCAAAAAACTGCCTATAGTGTGTGTATTGGTACTGCAGTGGATTGGTACCCTTTCCAGGTTTGTGCCCAAAGTCTCCTGGGATAGGCTCCAGGCCCGCGCGACTCTGTACATAAGTGGTATAGAAAATAAATGATTGTATAAAAGGTCCTGTTTAATAAAGAATGTCTGGCAATGTATTCATCTCCTATAGATGCGTTTATGCTTTGCACTTTCTGGGAAACATGAAAAGCTGCATTTTTAATGCAAATATAACTAAAGCAACAGGAATTCACTTATTTCATAGATGGGAGCATAATGTTTCCGTAGTCCAACTGAATTATCCTAACACACATTAACTCTTTGCCTTTAGTCGAGACAAATGTGACACATTTAAATATAAAATATTCTGTGATTATTAACCAGGTTATTTTATCATTAGTTTATTATTCAAAACCTTTTAAACACCACCAAATGTGTAGTTATTGTGTTATGTGGTATTGGAGGCCTCTAGGAACGTAGGGCTCTGGGAACCCAGGGACCTTAGTCATGCTTGCCATAGATATCTGGTGACTATAGGACACTGGAAACATAGGGATGACCTTACAATAACTATTAACTTACTGTGACAAAAAATCTGGCTGGACAGACAGACAGACAGACAGACAGACAGACAGAAATTGTTCTGAGACTTTTATCGGCCCTCCAATGTATAAAATGTAAAGATATCATTAAAAGACCGAGTTCTGACCAGCGTCTAGACATAATGTTCTTTTATTTATATAGATGTATGTATTTATTTGAAAGAAGCTGCAGTTTGGAAGTTACCGTCCACAGCAGCGTTGATCTTGTTTCCTGAGCAGCACTAACTCAGGATGGAACACAGAATCATCATTATATGCTCATATCGTTGATTCAGCGAATCTCTAAAGGTATCTTTTTTTAGACAGAATTACGAGGAGATTATGAGGAGACATTCATACTGCTGCAGTGCATCGACTGCAAATTGCACCAAAGTAGTATATAATTTACAGATAAGTACTGTAAGGATAAAAAAAAAAAAAGACAGTGGACATTTTAATTAAGCTATCAAGCCCCGCCGCTAAACTGCTTTTGACGGCAAAGCACAAATTATAACAGAAAAAAAGAAAGAAGGAAAAAAAGTAAAGCAGTGTCATGGTGTTTGGCTTTGACAGATTAAAGACTTCTCTGTTTAACAGGAAACGTCTCACACAAAGCATCACAATGTAAAAGCATTTACTATAACCATCAGGTTCAATGACATCTGGAAGGGAGAAAGACAAACGATGCTGTCTGTAGTATTAAAAGACCTGCGAAGTTCTTGCTGTGAAGACAAGCTCCGGAGACAGACGTATCATACCAAGACAAATGCTGAAGCCGGGTTTAGACTCACGCTTACAATTTCAGCACCCTTTTGTGACACTGTATAGGATGATTTCAATAAAAGCTTCAGTGATTTTGGTGTCAGACTCTGTAGTCTCATGTCTTCACTGTATGTCAAATTATACCATGAATATCAAATTATATACGAGTTACAGAAAAAAAACAGAAAAGCGCTGAAACATGGGCATGATCAACGTTATCAGCATTATATGCATTAATAGTATAATAAATAAGGAGCGATAAAAGTACAGTGAAGTGTGTTATTTGATTATTCGAGAAAGCGTAGCTTTTAAAATAACACGTCATTGACTTATCGTTCGTCAGCTGATGATTGTAGTCTGTGTTTCACAATGTCTGATACTGTATATTTGTTTTGTCTGACCTTTGCATTTCACCTGCTTTTGTTACGTTTAGCATTCATCGGGTGTCATTCACATTGTTTCCATCAATAAGCAGTTTGACATTTACAGAACAGGAACCAGAGGGTGAGTGTGTAAAGGGTGCGGGTTTAATGCACAGAGTGTCTGATTCAGCATCGAGGGAATCATTTTATCTTCACTCCATAGGGCTAGTCAGTGTCAGACAGCCCATAACATCCAATCTCAACCACTGGTGTTCACCTGACCACTACTTCACACTTACTCACTCACTCACTCGTTCATTCTCTATACAGTAGCTCTTATCCTGTACAGTACATGGATGCAGGAGGCCTGGAGACTATCACAGGGGACTCTAGGGAGGGCAGTAGGCGGGGTCAACCCCAGACGGGGTGCCATGACATTGCAGGGCACCAGCATGCACACTCAAACACAAAATGGGAGGAAACCAGAGTACCCGGGGGAAACCCACACACACAGATTAGAAGGTAACCCCGTTCCTCCAAGCATAGGCCCCAGGTGTAATTTTACTAATTGTTGTAAATTCAATAATAATAATTCAAAAATGGCTATTGTCAAAATGTGGCTTAACAGAAAAAATATTCTGTAGATAAACTTTAAAAAAAAAATCTCATCCCTAATAAGCAAGGAAAGGCAATGGTGGTGAGAAAAAACTTCCTGAGATGACATGAGGAAGAAACCTTGAGAGGTTGAGAACCCCGTCCTCATTTGGATGATATTAGACTATTAATAAATATTTTCTATACGGTCCATTCTGAGGTGCAACTGTTTAACAGGAAATGCGTTTCAGTTTATATAAAGTCCACCTTGTTCAAATGAACCAACTGTTCACTAATGGAGACTTGGGTACAAAACTATTCATGGCGTGTTAAAGTGTGAAATACTTGAGACTAAAACTTGACTTTATGTTTCCATTTCAGGTGGCCTGGTCAATAGACTCTTTTCTGTGTAAGCCGTCTTGACAGACTGGAATAAGGGAAGAACAAAACGACAGATCTATAGGCGATATCTCAAGATGAACCATTACAATCCGTTATACTGTATATGAGGAAGCTGTTACCCAGTTACCTTGCATTTACACCTTAACATTTACAAAACAGAATGTTACTAGATAAGACAGTTTAAAGGGACCCTATGATTCAAAACTCACTTTGTCATTTTCAGACATTTAGTCCAGTAGGTCTCCAGTCTGCATGTCCAAGCAAAAACATGAGAAAAACAAACATTCCCACCTGTATGTCCTTTTTTTTTGTCCTATGTATTGGCCCGTGCTTAAACGACTCAATTAGATTTCCCCTAATGTGACCTCATTAAAGAAGAGCCCCTCCCCTGCTGGTTGCTTAGATATCTGCTGTTCTCTGTAGAGAACCTTTGGAGGAGAAGGAAATATGTAAGGGCTGTTTAATCTATAACAAGTGTTAAATTGTTAAAGAAATACTAAAATATGGGACCTTTAAGCCAGTGTGTGCATAATAGGGCATTATAACCTTTAGTACACGTACTACAGCCCTGAGTGTTATAATGCATTGCATTTGTATCTGCAATGTTCTCATAAACATACAGTAGCACGTTAATGTATAATGTAATTTGACTTGATCTTTATTCAGACCTTATAAAGTATCTGTGTAATGGTGAAGACACAAGCATCCTTTAACTACTGTATCATAGTATTTAAGTACTGCTTGACAAACATATTCATAATGCATCATGAATACAGAACTGGTTAGAAATGTTCCAGAATATTCTGTATGATAATTATTGTTTATGTACATCAACTGGCATTATGTGGCTTATATTGCTCATTTTGAAGATCATTTTGGATCCCCTTTCAGCACCCATACAATGTCGTCCCAGGACATTCCCATGCAAAGTCGAATCGTTTTTGCGGGAGGTCGTTTTACCCGCTAGTTTCAAAAGGTCTTTGGGGAACACAGTCAGCCGTGCTAACCAGACGATTCCTCTTCATTATTAAAATTGCAGTGAATTGTGCATGAGATCAGGTTTGCTCATCATTAGGAGTTCATCAGTAGCAGATGCAGGATTAGACTCGAAACTCCCACATCCAGTAAGCCATCTGTGCTAATCAGAGCGCGGACATCGGAACAGAGAATCCCAGGCCAAGTGTGATTGCGTTTAGAGACACTGTCATAGCGATGAGAAACGCATTAGGGTAGAAAAGTAACCAGCTATAACTAATGCCTGTGTGGTTTTTAAAAACCTTCAGCTTTCGGTCTACATCACACCAACAGGTTCTGGCAGGGAGATTGAGATGATTTCATTACCACCGTCACACGGCGAGATGTGGCTGAGCCTTGGCTACCGCTCATTTGTTATCCAAGAGCCCTGTGTGGAAGGAGGTCGCATCCGTAAATCAATACTTAGCAATTCCCCTGTCATCATAAAGAGCTAGCATTGATCAGGTGTCACCACTGACAAAACCCACAGATGTGCTTAGCTCTTCAATTCCTAAACCCTAAAGCCGACACGTCTGTCAATACTCCAATTAAAATGATGAGTATATAGGAGACATTTGGGAGCTTGTTTAAATTCTATCAGATTTTTTTTTTTTTCAGTTTCTAGTCGAGCTGCATTTATAATCCAGTACTCTCAGTGGATCTGAGTAGCTTTGTTCTGCAATCACTCTGCTTGTTTCCTAACCAGGCGCTAGGTCGATAAGTGATCTCTATGATTTGAATAATAATGACTGTTGTTCAAGAGAGCATGCTGGTCTAGTCTAGACCGTTCTGTTCATGATTAGTTAGTGAGAAACCCATGAGGCAGATGCACGGAGACCCACAGTATCCCATACATACATTCCTAATTGTATGGAATCTATTTGCATTTCCTAAACATTCCAGGCGGATTCCCTCCGGTCCTCTTCTACAGGAAACCATCAGCTTCCAAACTCCATGAGCGAGCAGCACGGAATGGCGACCCATGCTAAGCTTTTCTCTCATTACCAACATCACTTTCTGAAAGCAGAGAAATCGGCGCTTTCACACATCGGCGTAAAACGCAGTGACATTTCGGCTTTCTCAGCCGATCGACTCGCCGCGACACGCTGCATGTCATGACACAAAAACTCAACAGCGCTCTAAATATGGAGTACTGACTTGTAGCGCAACACCTCGGTGCAGGTAAACATAACATCACATGAGTTCGCACTTTCCGCGACGCAGCCATGCGCTTGACATCTTGCGATAAATTGCAGGTTTTTTAATGGGCATGAATTTTGTGGCAGAAAAAACAGGAGAGAAGTGTAACATTGAAATGTTTGTTATAGATGAAGTATAAAAGCCAAAGAGTTTTAATTATACAGTACGTATTTAAATCAACATAAATTTAGCATGGCGCAGTGAGTTCGAAGTATGCATCAAGTCTCATGAGTGTAATAATAATCATGGGGTGATGATAAATCCTACACAGTCCAACACTGTAATGGAATAAAAGTAAAAATAAAAAAAACTCATGGAGAATTTACTACTGCCTCCATAACCCAGTCACATGCTAGTGCATGTACAACAGATTGGGGTCAAAACACTGGCTTGGAAAAAGAAAAAGAAAAAGAAAAAATACAGAGCAGGATAATCCACAACCAAACAACCAGACACAAGGCCAAGGTCAGAACCAGGGAACGATAAACACAAGGAACTCGTGAAGCCGCGGAGAAACGAGGCTTAGAGCTGGAGATGATGCAAGACTTTGCAATCATAATGGGAACCACAGCAAGGATAATTACTGTATTGAAGCAGAAATTAATCTACAAGTTAAACCGATCAGGGAAGGAACCAATCACAAAAGACCATTTAAGGTGCTAGGGCTTGGCTAGAAGCGTCATATCCTACATTGTCGCTTGGAGATAATGCAGGAACAATTTGCTCAGACTTCTCAAGACCTGTCACACTTGTTGAGAAGAACTGCCCACTGGTTCTAACAGCCTCCTTCCTATCTGACATCCAGACACTCCTAAGGGGCATGTGATGTGTCAGTGGGGACGGATCCAGGGCGGATGTGACAGACAGGCTATTACCACATGACTAGACATGGAACCGTTTGCCCCTCTGAAAAGATACATGCTGGTGATTTGTATGTAAGAGCAGATGGAAGGTCAGAGGATGAAGCTCAAGACAGATGTTTGTGCATGTTTGAACAGATGGGTGAAGCTGTTGAGGATGTTGGCTAGAGGAGGTTACTCAACTTGGTTCTGGGAGATGAAGGACCATGTAGGATGAAACTCGTACCAAAGGCCAGATGTACTATGTGTGGAGGTGATGTGAGAAATCTTACATTTGCTCTATATTGATATGCATGTGGGGAAAGTTTACGGCATTCAGAGTTTCACTGCACAGCTGATCAGCTCGAAAGCTTCTAGCAGGTATTAGTATATCGATCACATTTTTAACAAAAGAGCTTCCCTCTTTCATTTACAGTGCATACAAATGCCCCGCCTCATGAACTTTGGCCTTAAGAACTGAATTTAAGAAATTTGCATCGTCATACAAAGGATTTTCGGCATTCATATGAATGAACCAAGTCGAACCAAACACTGAGATTTTTGCGTTTTAGCCAGTTTCGATAATAGCACTTTGCCATCACATTGCCGGTCATTTTTTGACTTGAGCGCACAACTTAATGAAGCCACAAGATACCAAATAAAGGCTATGAAATTGATCAAAAACAAAGTAAAGTCTGAATTGCAGCTATTTCAATCAATTTATTTTTCTTCATTTATCAATGAATGTCTGGCATGTGTCAAACAAGTGCCTGTTATTGCTTGTGTAATAGAAGCTAATGTTATAGAAAAATTATAATATTACACCTTCTGACCAATCAAAAGCAAGCATTTAGCAGATTGTTTAAAAAAAAAAGAAACATTTTTATTAGTTATAAATAGATTTGTATTGGTGAAAAAGTGCTAAATGAATCCCAAAACCCCAAAAAATCAATATTTAAGCGTAATGCTAAAACCTGTAAGGCTCCATTTAAATGCATGATGTACAGTATTAAAAAGGGAAGAAGGACACAAGACCAATATATCACTAATGTGTGCACGGTCTGATGAGCTTAGCCTAGTCTGTCTCTCTCTCTCTCTCCCTCTCTCTGTGCCGTTGAGAGCGTTAGAAGACAGACAGGCAGCCAGCTGGGACTGAGACACAGGAGAGGTTTTTGTCTCACAGCACATCTCATTCTGCAGGAGGTCAGGAACAAGACACTGTCACAGCTTTGCAGGGACATCATCCTGCCTGTCAAACACACACAGCACGGACGGCAGAACGGGAAGGCAAACACCCGTACACTGAGAACACGTAGATGAGAGAAAGAATTGACCAGAGTGAACGGCTAGACGCAGACACATGGAGGTCAAGTGAAAATCTGTACATCAGTGTGAAAGACTGGGGACTAGGATTCAGAACAGACTCTAGTCCTTGTTGTTCACTGTTTTCTGAGAAACAATACAAAAAAGATTCCCCTCATTGTCTTACCATCTGCCAGTTCCCGTCCACCAGCCAGCTCCCCCTCATCGTACCATCAGCTACCAGCCGGGAATGTGAAGTCTAACACGTGTCATCTCCATGACACGTGAATTCATCCAACTGCATCTCTTCAACCTGCTTCTGATGCCATGTTAATTTTGCCGTCATGGTTCCCAGGTCATTACTGATCACCCTGATAATTTTTCCCTCCATTTAACACCCCCCAGGGTGCCAATAATTCTACTCAACAAGTGTCATTGAAATGTCTCTGTAAACCGGCTACAGATTACAGCCTGATGCGTTTCTGTGTGCATGATGAAAAGAAAAAGGGGAGCTTGACTCTGAGTGTAAAACAAACGCAGGGAGAAGACGGAGATCTTTCTCAGCCGACAGTGGGTCTCTAAGGTCTAATTAAACTCGATAATGAGTTCAGCTTCTGTAAAATGCTTTGTTCTCATTCCATAAATGCAATATATATTTTAGCTCCTTTTAAAAGGGCAAGTGTGTTTTAAACATGAGAGGATGTAAATAATACAGAGCTGAATAGATTGATAGTAAAGAGTGTAAGCGGCACAAGCTGGTGTGAATAATATTACGCATCATTACACCTCCTCATTACACACCCACATAGAGAGATCCTTCCCTGAACACACAGCAGGACAGAACCGTGTTTGAGGCGAGATATGGATATGAAATAACTAATTATGTAAGCAGAAGTGTTTCTCCTGTTTATTTATCTGGCATTACAACTGGCTTTGTACAAGGGGGCGGTCAAGTCAAACTGGGACATCTGATGAAATTTCTGGTGAACTGAGAATTACAGAAGACTTCAAGCACAGGATGAGACTCTTAGCTGCATTAAAAAAAAAAACATGTGATTAGTGCAAACATTTTAAAGAAGGCCGTATGTCCATGGATGAAGATCCCCGCTGCAGTCGTTCCCATGAACATTCTGTGAGCGGAACGCCTGGTCCTTAAAAATCGATGGGTAACTTGTCACCAGCTTGCAGAAAAGGCACATCTGTCTGTGGGAACTATAGCCACAATCATTCACTACTACCTGCATTGCCAGGAGGTGAGTGCACATTGTGTACCAAGAGAGCTCTCTGCCATCGACTAGAAGAGAACTTTGCTAATCTGCAGTGAGTTAAAGGAACGTTTGACATGGAAGGCCAGGATGTTCGATCGTAGCTCTGGCATACTGAGAAAACCTTCTACCTTGACGGTATCCAAGCACTAGTAAAACACTGGAATAGATGCATTAGTGTAGCAGGGGTTTCATAGAGAAAAAGAAAAGGAAATTTTTATTCTCATAACGTCTGTTATTCTGCACAATCCAAAGTTCTGCTTTGACTTGAACGATGCTCGTAGCTTAAACTGTACTGCTGTAACTTAATTTTGGCTGTAAGATGATTATGGATATATAATGTCTCAACTTGTTTATCATAAAATTCATTAACTTACGACATAAAAAATTGCATTTACTGTTAAACTGAACATCTGTAAAAGCTAATAAGTTTATAAACTAATAAGTAATCCCGCCATAGGGATGTAATCTCCAGAATATTAAATATCTTTTAGTACTTTTGTTTCCAGTTCTCTCTATTATACATGCTTTCTTAATCTTGTCTCTGGGTGGGGAAGAAACATTTAGAAGTTGTAGGTAAAACCCTACAACACTACAGCAATCCATGGAAGGAATGGAAGGGTGGCAGCACATATTGCCAGGGTGACCAAGGTGTGGCGGATAGTGTGTCTCCCTGCACTGTACTCCTATGAAGGGCAACAGCGCATATTTCCAGGGTTCCTGGTTAAATCAGATTCTCCTAACTCCTCGCACCATTCCTCAAACAACAGACAACAGGACAGCCCTGCTCCCTGCATTGTGAAGGTTAACCTTGTGATCCTCTCTACCCTGATTCTTGATGACATTAGGTGTCCTCCACTATCCTGCTTCCTGCACAGCAGCACACTGCAGAGGTTATTATGGTGACCTCTCAAACAGAGGTCAATAAGGTAACCACTGACATCATGCCTTAGTCATCAAGTGGCTAGTCCTGTCCCTTCAAATGCCATGACCTGTTCCAAGAGTGCCGTGCCCTACTCCAGCAATAATGCAGCCATATACAAGCAAGTCCACAACCTGTCTAAGCAGTGCCATGCTCGACTTTAAACCCCTGCTCTGTCCAATTCTAACCCTGCTTGTTCCCTGAGCCAAGCATTGTTCTTCCTGAATCCTTCACTGTTCTTCCTGTAATGAATCTCTCTCCCCATCATGTCACAGTCCCATGATGTGGCCAGGCCTGTCCTGAGCCTCACCCTGTCTAAGTCCAGCATCTCCTGCCCCAGACCTTAGTCTTGGGTCAGTCATGCCCTTGCTGAAAGCCCAAAAGGTACAGTCTTATGCAAAATCTTAGGCACCCCTTGATAAATAACAGATTTGGGTAATTTTTTAAATGAAAAGATGTCTTTCTTGAAAATGGAAAAATGCACATAATAAAAATATTAAAAACATTATTGTGGCACTGTACAAAAGTTTGGGCACCCTACATAATCAGTACTCCTCTGGCAGATATCACAGCTTGCAAACGCTTTTTATAGCCAGTTAAAAATCTTTACATTTTTGTACTTGGGATTTTCTACCATTCTTCCTTGCAAAAGGCTTCTAGTTCTGTAATATTCTTTGGTCGTTGTGCATGCACAGATTTTTTAAGATCTACTCACAAATTTTCAATAATGTTTAAATCAGGGGACTGTGATGGCCGTCCCAAAACCTTCAGCTTGAGGTATTCCATAGTGGATTTCGAGGTATGTTTAGGATCATTGTCCTGTTGTAGAAGCTCCTCTTTTCAGCTTCAGCTTTTTTACAGATGGTGTGATGTTTGATTCCAGAATTTTCTGGTATTTAGTGGAATCCATTCTTCCCTCCACCCTTGCAATGTTTCCTGCGCCACTGGCTGCAATGCTTAATAGTTGTCCAGGTGTTCTTTTCATGAAATGCTGCTCCCTTTTTTCTCCAAACATGCCTTTGCTAATTGTGGCCAAAGAGTTCTACTTTAACTTCATCAGTCCACAGCACTTCTTTCCATAATGCATCAGCCTTCTGTAGATGTTCTGTTGCATACTTCTGACATTGTATTTTATGATGGGGACACAGGTGAGGTTTTCTTCTGCTGACTCTTTCATGAAGGTCTTCCTGAGTCTGCTAAATCTTCCTGCAGGTGTTTTGCAGTCAAATGGGGGTTGAAAGTCAAAATTGATTTTTCTTTCTGACCAGCGTACAATCAGTTCTCCATCCCAGAGTTTTCTTGGTCTTCCAGATCTCATCTTGACCTCCACAGTTCCCCTGAACTGCCATCTCTTAATTACATTTCTTACTGTGGAAACTGCAAGCTGACAACACTTTGCTATATTCTTGTAGCTTCTCCTGCAATGTGGGCATCAATAACTTTCATTTTCAGAGTCTTACACAGCTGCTTAGAGGAACCCAGGGTTGTTGAGTGTCCCCAAGTGTGTGCACAAGGTTTGAAAAGTTAAATTATTTGTAAAGCTTCGAAACTGCCATTTACTAATGACAGCTGTTGCCATGCATCAGATCTAATGAGCTGATTAAGGTCTGAATCCTTGTAAAAAGAATCTGAGCGTCTGGGACTCTTAAGATGCCCAAACTTTTGCACAGTGCCATAAAAATCACCAAAATCTTTTATTTATCAAGTGGTGCCTAAACGTTTTCATAAGACTGTACCCCTCTTGGCACAAGCTCATGCTAAGTCCCAAACTGATACCCACACCAAGTTCTAGTGTACCAAGCACCACCCCAGCACTCATACCAAGTTTCTGTCTGCCAATCATTTCAGCCCAGCTATCACGTACCAATCTTCACATCCCTGTGTCAAATGGGAGTTCAGTCCCCAATCCTGATCCAGTTACCCTACAGCCATCACAGTGCATATGCCACCTTCCTTCTAGTCCCAGACTTCAGTAGCATCACTTTGAGGGGTTTCTTTCACAGTTTCTCTATGGGTCCTGGGGACCATGTTTTATTTTGAGTACCGTGGGACTTTTAGAATGATCCTGCATTTGTAACCCATCATCCGATATTTCAGGCAATTTCTTGTCTTTATTCCTGCCTGTTTCTATTTGATTTAGGTGCCTCTTGCTTAATTAATCATTATTTGGAGTACATCTGTACAGATGTTCCCAAGATGCTGTCCTATGGTATGCTATATACTTATACCACCACAAAGCTAGTGCTATTCTAATATGGGCAGTTTCAAGTGTTTTGTCAAAATTTTAAATATAAGATTCACTTTAATAAACTTTTG
Source organism: Clarias macrocephalus (assembly GCA_011419295.1). Taxonomy (NCBI): domain Eukaryota; kingdom Metazoa; phylum Chordata; class Actinopteri; order Siluriformes; family Clariidae; genus Clarias; species Clarias macrocephalus. The sequence continues at coordinate 121,205 of JAAGKR010000517.1, read as the reverse complement.
CCTGCAGGTACATACATACTGCTCCTCATTATTAGCCAACAGTGTTGGTGGTAGCATGATAAAATCTAAAATACTATGCCATCAGTGTAATCTCTATACAGTCAAATATATAAAAAAGCAGGCTTAACTTCTTTTACTTAGTGCACATCGTAAGCTAGCTCCTTCCATCTTTGTTGTTAAGTGTGCGGATTAGTGCTGGATGTTGAGCTGTACTGCAGTAATCATCACTATCACCTCAGTGTGTCATAACTCTATATACTGCTTATCCCGCACAGGGCCGTTGGAGGCCTGGTGCCTATTTCTGGGATCTTAGGACACAAGATGGATGAAAAACCATTGCATGGCAAACAGACACAGACACTGGAGGAAACCCACCAAGCACAGAGACCACACGCAAACAACCCGAAGGTGGGACTCGAACCCTTAACCCAGGAAGGTGCAAGGCCACAGTTCTAACCACTACACCATCGCACCACCGCACCACCTTACTGATTACACATTTATTCTAAACCAATGGTGTGGATCAGTTGAGTGTTTGCTGTTTGATTCCCTGTGAACAAGTCGTCACTATAGAAATAATAACATTAACAACTGTGTGTTAATATTAGCCTGTAATGAAGAACGTTCACAACTTCATATTTTATCCATACACAGCCCTGTTTTCCTCCTTCAGCAGTTCTTTATCTGTTATCTGAAGCTTGATAGTGATGGATTGCTCTACAGCGGCACTTCTTAACAGCACTGGAGGCTTTCAGGGACGGAGAGTTCTCCACAGAGAAACTAATGGTGGACATCTATAACACAATTCTGTCCCGCCAAAGCCAATCTCCTTAACAAATGAACATTATGTTAATGGGATCTGCAGGATAATTCGATCGTCTAGAGGACGAGAGAGAGGGAGTGAAGAGAACAGCATCATTACTCCTCACGGGCGGACTTTACCTCACCCAATGTGAATGATGGGACAGGTTATAAAATATGGTGTTAGTGATGTATAGTTAGCCTCATTGTAAAGTGACCACCACCACCACCACCAGTAACAGCACCAACAATGAAACGTTCTGCAGGTAGCAACATTTGTTCTAAACATGAGGTTTAATAACGACACTGGAATATAAATTAAAGAGATAAATGAGTGAGAATGATTTCGTGGGATTAAAGTAACGCTATAATTAATAATCCTACCACTCATGCTAATGTGTGCTCATGCTAATGTGTGCATTTCTTATGGCAGCAAATACAGCTGCAGATACAGCTGTGTAAAGAAACGACCTAGTTCCCCCCCTCTAGACAGATGGTGTCAGAGAAATTGGTAGCATCAGAAGTGTGTGTGTGTGTCTGTGTTTGTTTGTTTGGTTCTGTTAATGGCTCTTCCAGCACTATCTGATTGATTAAACATGTTTAACCCTTCACAAAGAGTTAATTGTAACTCGATTAGCTGTTTAACTGATTTTGCATTGAATAATTTTTATAATCAGTTTCTTAAAATGTTTTTTTTTTTCATTTAAATGAAAATCCATGAAATAGTTCAAGATAGTAAAATGGCTACAAGTTAAAACAAATAGGTGGTGGAATCTAAAAGATGGACGCTAATATTTGTACTGTGTGTGCATAAGAAATTAGCCAAGCTAAGCTAATATAGCAGATATAATGTTTTTCAAATTTTTAAAAAAATTATTTGAGGACAAATAAAGAACTGGACCATAGGTCTGATATCTGCAAGTTAATAATCTGCATATTTATTATTATTATTATTATTATTATTATTATTATTATTATTATTATTATTTAAAAGTAGGGGAAATCCAGTACAGAAGACAACCTATGCAGTGGATGACCTTCGATTGTGATATATGTGACAGATTTTGATAGTTGGGTTCAGTTGGGTCAATGATGGTGCAAATGCATGGCTTTGTGAAGGAGACATGTTCAGTAGCATCTTTGTATGGAGGAAGTTACTCTACTGTACCACCATGTGCCATTGAAACCACATGTCAGTTAATAAAAAGTTATGCCCACATTCTTTGCATTATTTCAGTACAGCCCGCATATACAAATTCTCAGCTAAAGAAAGTATGAGTTTTTAGAAGAAAGAAAAAAAAAAGCTGTGCAGAACCCTCAGCTGTAATAAATCAAGGCTTGTTGCGAGACACTGAGGCACTGTGCATCGCCGTCTGACCGCAAATCGACTTCATGTTCGGAATCTAAATAGGCCTGGTGCAATGTACACAGCAGCAAAGCCAAAGCGCGCCAGAGCTGGGCCAACACACACACACACATGCGCACACACACACACACACACACACACACACACACACACAAAGAGTCTTAGAGGATAGACGCGTGTGTTCACCCATGTGCCAGGAACATTTGCTGGCATTAGTGCTGCAGCAGAAAACAACAACAACAAGACCTTGCTCGGGGGAGGTACAACAAATCCTACAGCGCTTTTGTATTTTGAATTCTGATTGGTCAAGAGCTGTTGATAAATTTTCTGTAAGAAATCACAGTCATATTTAATAAAACACTTGTTCTTGTTATGGTTTTTGTAGTAACAGCTTCCTATACATTAGACAGCAGTTAGTTCTGATCAAGAATCTGACTGAACAAGAGGTGTTTCCAGAGTGATGAGCGTAGCAAGAATAAAGCATGTATAAAGCATAACAACACTATGGTGTTTAACTGTATGTATCACTCGTCGTGCCAGGTGTTGTCCAGTGGTTAATAACACTAACTGTGTGTCTCAGTGTGGGTGAGAGTAGGTCTATTCAGTCCGCAGTACTGAGGAGAGAGCAGCTGTCTGACAAAACCTACATTCACACCCAGTCACAGCAGCACTTTCTGCGGACTAAATAGGAGACAGGACTCCCAAAAAGTAAGCAGTGAACAGAGAGCGATGACTCAATCATCAGAAGAGTCGAGCGTGGTGGAGACGCCAACAGGGCAAAGGGCTCGCAGCGGCCCGGTGGCAAACTCACATACAGCAAAAATTTGATAGCTACAGTCCAGTTTAATTCAAGCATCAGCAATATGAAATGGAATAATCCAAACAGCCAAGCAGAACGGCGGAGAAACATGCAGCAGGAACAAACAAACAAACAAACAAACAAACAATCCAGGTACTGTATGAAGCAGCAGCACAGACATGCACAGCGTTCTCGTCCCAGAACCGGGTTTAAAACTACTTTTACCCGTTAATTACACTAACTGTTGGTAGTCAACTCCATGTTGGCGGAGCAAAATAACTGGATAAATAAAGAGACGAATCATAATCTGTTGATAATTGTCACACCTGTGCTACCTCAGTCCCCGGGGATAAGATCTGGCTCACCGGATTACTGAGCCGCCTCTTTGTCTCCCCATAGTGTAGCTGCATGGGTATATGTTTCACTTCCGCACTTAATCAAGTTGACCTGTGTCTCCCTCATGTGTCTCTCTATTTACACCAGCCGGTCCCGCAGTTCTTTGTCTGTTCACTGTGTATTTTTCGTTGTGAGTGTCGACATATGCCATTTCGTTGTCTCTCTCTTTCTCTCAGGACTTAGCCGAGGCTGTAGAGTCGGGCGAGCGTATCTCTGGTAGTGATTTTGTGTTCTGCGGTCAAGTTCAAGTCTGAGGCACTCGTGCTCCCTGAGTTGTCTCGGGTTCTTCAGCCAGTGAGGCTGATCCCTTTCGAGACAGTTGTGCATTCGTCACGCTCGCCTGTAGCTCCAGCCCGGAGCACGCGGACTGTTGTTATTTTTGTTTGTTTTCAGTTTTATTGTGTGTATGTTGAGAGTGCGAGAAGAAAAGAAACAGTGAACAAAATAAACATTTACGACTTGAACCCTGCATCTGCGTCCACCTCTCGTTTCCAGTCATGACAGATGAACAGACCACCAGAACAACCCTTAAATCTGGGCCCATTTTGCCCCAGTAGCTTCTGGTGGCGCCAGTCATTTGGGACATCGACATGGAGATCGCTTGGATGGCACGATCCAATCCCGCGCCTAGGATCTGTCCTCTGAATTGATTCTATGTTCCAGAAGCACTTTGTGAAAGGGTAGTTATAGAAGCACACACAAATATGTCAGCAGGTCACCCTGGTCTAACTCGCATGTACCAACTACTAGAACGAAGGTTCTGGTGGCAGGGAATGCGAGCGACTGTAAGAACAGTAGGTTCGTCTTCTGCAGTATGCACGACAACTATGAGTCCTCGTAGCTTACCATCTGGTAAATTAATGCCCCTACCGACACTGAACAGACCGTGGTCACACACTGCTGTGAATTTTGTAACAGATCTGCCCATTTCAAAGGGGTACACGACCATCTTAGTAGTGGTCGACCGATTTTTGAAGGGATGCCGATTCATCTCATTTAGTTCTCTCCTGTCAGCCCTCAGGGTGCAGAAAGCTTGTTCGATACAGTGTTTTGTTGCTATGGCATCCCGGAGGATATTGTTTCGGATCGTGGTCCCCAATTTATCGCCAGAGTCTGAAAGGCTTTCTTTCAGAAATTGGGGAGCACTGTTAGCCTCACATCAGGCTACAACCCCGAGTCTAATGGTCAGACAGAGAGGACTGTCCAAGAACTCGGGAGGTACCTCCGCGCATACTGTAGCAGTAGACAACATGAATGGGCCGACTGTTTAATCTGGGCGGAATATGCGCAGAATTTGTTACGTCACTCCGCAACTGGTCTGACGTCGTTTCAGTGTGTGCTCGGGCACCAGCCACCGCTTTTTCCCTGGGATGAGACTCCCACCAATGTGCCCATGGTGGATCAGTGGTTTAAGAAAGCGGAAACAGTATGGGAGGATGTGCACACAAAGATCTCCCAAGCAGTTCGACGTTTCAAGACGGCGAAGGGAAAGGTCCGGCGTAGCCTTCGCTCCCTGGGGCTGTGGAAATAAAGGGCACCCCCGTGTTTTGGGTAAAGAAACTCCTAGACTCCCAGAGGAGAGGAGGCTCCCTCCAATATCTAGTGGATTGGGAGGGGTATGGCCCGGAGGAGCGGAGCTGGGTCCCGGCTCGAGACATTATGAGTCACTGAGTTTCACCAAACACGTTCGGCGGGTCCCGACCTCCTTCGGTAACACGGAGAGTGCACCCTCACCTCCCTCGGGAAGCTGGTCCTGAGGGGGGGGGGGGGGGTACTGTCACACCTGTGCCACATTACTGAGCCGCCTCTTTGTCTCCCCCTAGTGTGTCTGCGTGGGTATATGTTTCACTTCCATACTTAATCAAGTTGACCTGTGTCTCCCTCATGTGTCTCTCTATTTACACCAGCCGGTCCCACAGTTCTTTGTCTGTTCACTGTGTGTTTTTCGTTGCGAGTGTCGACATATGCCATTTCGTTGTCTCTCTCTTTCTCTCAGGACTAAGCCGAGGCTGTAGAGTCGGGCGAGCGTATCTCCGGTAGTGATTTTGTGTTCTGTGGTCAAGTTCAAGTCTGAGGCACTCCCTGCATCTGCGTCTGCCTCTCGTTTCCAGTCATGACAATAATAAATGGTGTTTGTGGAACTGCGATATTACTCTGGAGATGGTGCTGTTGTACTGCATAAACTAAAAATTCCATGTTTGTTGAAAAATTGTTAAGTTCTTTTTTAGCCAACTTATTTGAAAACTTTTTCATCTTAGTCTACTCAGCAATATTTTAAACTACTACCAAAAAAAAACTAAATCATTAAACAATATTTCACACAGCTATTAAATGCTTCATATACCATAACACTCCCTGAAGCTTGATCTCTAACTCAGAAATATCATTTTTAACAGCAGGAAGTTTTGGGGATTTCTGTGTCTAATTGACTGACAAACAGCTAATGGATGATGCGTTGCTTTTGGGAATAAGCATATAAATAAATACCACACTTATCAAAATTACTTAAGACTTAACCCTCAATGGTGATGTCTTGCCTCCAGACATTGTGAAAATTATTTTTCTTGCTACAACATAATCCTCTGAACGATTCATTGTTATTTAATAGAAATGGGGGGAGGGGGGGGGGTTGTATAATCAACTGGCATTGGATCGTCTTGTACTCTTTTAGCAGGAGCGCAGATGTGCAGCAGCCTTATATTTTGGAAAGAAATGAACCCTTTAATCAACATTCCAGTCATTTTCATCCAAGATGAAAATCCAAGATGAAAATGTGATTTATGTTTTCAAGGCAAGCAAGATGTATTTTGAATAATGTAATATGAGAAATATATAAATGTGTGTTAAAGAATCATGACAATTCTTCATGTTGCCTTATGTTCATAATGTAATTACTCCAAATAAATATGTAACTACAATATAAACTGCATTTGCAAGCAGCTCATTTAGAATGAGCGGACTTTATTATTATAATTATTGTAGCCATGAATTAAACCATTTTATCTATATACTATTGTTAAAGTATCTTTTCATATGTCATTTTTAAATAGTAGTATATTATAATAGGCATAATATTGTCTATTGTACTAAGGTCCAATGTAGTATAAAGCAAAAGTAAAGTATTAAAGTGAATATGAGATGGCATTAAGTGATGATAAAGATGTTGAGAAACAACCAGTAGCAAAAACAACAAATTCTGGAATAGTAGAATGCCTTTTAATAGGGTTAATTAATAAGCTCGTATTGTGCACTATATCACTCCAGCATCTTGTTGTAATTAAAAACCAAAAATTTTAAAGCTTTTACAAAGTTAAACCAGCCGTCCTGCATGTGAAAGTCCAAATTTTCTGACTGTATATCTTCAATTTTGATAAAGTGATCGTGTGGACATTTGCTTCATATTGATATTATACTAAATTACAGTATTTCATAGGTCACCCCTTGTTATAAGAAGTAATCTGCACAGAGGATAATGTTTGTTGCCCTCGGGGCCTCGGCAGCACTGTTTTCTCTCCTACCGGAGATGCGATCAAATGGGACAGATATATTTTCTGCGCGCTATTCCATTATGTTTTCATTTACACCAGACAGAATTAAATGTTATATAAACAACACCCTCACTCACCCATGCCTTAATACCCCCTATATAATAAATAACACACCCTCAATTATTCTTTAATTGGTTCTACAGCGTTCTGTAAATGGATTTTAAATTGGTACAGGACCTCTTGTCAAACACATATAAAAGGTAAACACCAAACACACTGGCGCAGTAACAGACCCACGGCGACAACAGACGCTAGGATACGAATAAATAGCCATGTTTATATGGAAAGTGATGGAACAGTCATGTAAGGTCTCCTGTTAGTCACTTGACAGGTCCAGAGGGGCTGATTTACTCACGATTCAGCATGAAGAGGGGAACCTCTGCGCACAATCTGATAAACGGTGTGTGCAGTTAATTAGTGAACATGTGCGTGACTTCCAAAGAAAGACTGTCACGATTTCAGTTTCTCAGCGAGTGCAAACAGCGATGCTTGTGCGCTTGCCTTTGATGTCCTGTAATGTTTCTCTTTCTGTAGTCATGTGTGTTTGATTGTAATTTGTCTCCTGAGGGATCCTGAGTTCTCTGACTGATCTACGGTTCTTTGCCTTGTTCAGTGTTCAGGCGTGTTACTAAGTCTGGTTTCCCCATGATCCCTGTTGCCTTGTTTTCTGTTTATCTAGTTCATTGTTTTTTTTTTTTTTTTTGTAATATGGATCATCATTTCAGGGGCAGTTTCTGGAATTATGACTCTGATTATTGCTATTACTGAGTGATTAGTGTCTGATAAGGGCTGCATAAATGGATTTTTGTTACGTGTATATTATGTAAAAGCTACACAGGGAAACTGTAATCTTTTGTTGGAGTGTAATAGTAGTGATACTACTCCTTCAAATTCCTCAAATTCATTTTTGTTTGTGACATAAACAAAAATAAACATACACAGTACGATACGCAGTGAAACACTTATATGGCTGGTTGTGACATAAAAAAGTAAAAAGATGAAACTGAATAAGAAGGTAAGATGGGGATTGCACTGGAAAAGAATGTCAAATATAAAATCTACAGGAGCTACAGGAGGCACCTGGTTGAGGTTATTGCTGATGGGTTTTTTGTGTTATTATTTTAGGCACATCATATTTTTCAGTACTCTTCACTTAGATGAAGATCAGATCACATTTTATGACAAATGAATGCAGAAAACCATGAAATTCCAAAAGGTTCACTTTTTTTTCTTCTTGTCACTCTATAAAAGTTACAATAAGATAAAATTGAAAATAGCAATATATAAAATGTACAATGTAAAAATGTATACATTACGTGGAATGTGTCAAATCAAAATGGAATCAGAGGGGAAGATGTGGCATGTAGGTACCGTATGACACCAGCAGTATGAGTGAATCATCGGGTGTGAAGCTGCTGTTAATACTATTTCTACTCCTCCTGCTATTGTTGCTGATACTACGACTAATTCTACTACTTCACACATCACCACCTCCTACTACTACTGATCCTGTGCCTCCTCCTCTTCTTCCTCCTCCTAATATTATTACTATTATTAATGCAATGACAATCAGATCTGGACTCATGGTTCTTCTGCTACATACATCGCCGTGTGACTCTCATCTGTTAGCTTCAGACTCTGCTCAGTCACTTCTTTCCATATTTTGCCCTTACGCACAGATTCAGTTTCATTGTCACTTTCATGCTGTTCTCTGCACAATTAACACTCTGCACTGTTGTCACTTTACCACATGTACAATGGCACATCAAGGTTGTGCGGCAGTTAAATTTATTTTACTTATTAGTTCCTTTTTT